>JAHBCN010011259.1:0-29434 GCA_019359885.1 Listronotus oregonensis | reverse complement strand
ATACAAAATGCAAAATTCAACGAACAAACGTACAAACTTACAAATGTACAAAGGTACAAACGTACAAATTTACAAACGTTTACACGTACAATAGTGCAAACTTACAAGCGTTAAACGTACAAACGTTCAAACGTACAAACGTACAAACTTATAAACGTACAAACGCACACACGTAAAAAATACAAACGTACCCGTAAAGGGGTACAAATACAAACTTTAAAAAATACAAACCTCAAACGTTTAAAATACAAACGTACAAACGAACCCCGTACAAAAAACCTAGAAACTTACAAACGTACAAAGTACAAACGTACAAAGTACAAACGTACAAACTTTAAACGTAAAACAACCAACGTCCAAACTATAAACAAAAAATACAAACTACAAACACAAACGTATAAACGTCAAACATACAAACGTAAAAGTACAAACTAAAACGTAAAACCACAAACGCAAAACCACAAAAACAAACGTACAAACTACAATCAAACTACAAACCTACAAACGTAAAAACGAAAGACGTACAAACGTACAACTTTTAAACGTACAAACGTTCAAACTACAAACTTATAAACTACAAACACACGTACAAAGGTAAAAAGGGTACACACGTATAAAGGTACAAACGTACAAACGTTTAAAAATACAAACGTACAAACTTTTAAAAATACAAACACAAACAAACACGTACAAACGTAAAAACTTAGAAACTTACAAACGTACCGTACAAACGTAAACGTACAAACGTACAACTACAAACGTAAAACGTACAAACGTACAAACGTACAAACGTACCACGCCAAATTTACAAACGGACAAACGTTTAAACGTACAAACGAAAAGGGACAAGCGTACAAACTATAAACGCATAAACATCAAACGTACAAACGTACAAACGTATAAACGTACAAACATACAAACTACAAACGTTATAAAGTACAAACGTACAAACGACGCCCTACAAACGTACAAACGACAAACTACAAACGTACAAACGTACAAAGTACAACGACAAACGTACAAACGTACAAACGTAAAAAACGTACAAACGTACAAACGTACAAACTTACAAACTTACAAACGTACAAACGTCAAAGTAAAAACGTTTAAACGTACAACGTACAAACGTACAAAGTACAACATAAAAGTACGAAGTACAAACTTAAAACGTACAAACGTACAAACGTACAAACGTGTACAAACGTACAAATGTACAAACGTCCCAAACGTTTAAACGTACAAACGTAAAAGCAACGCGTACAAACATATAAACGTACAGACTACAAACGACAAACGTAAACCGTACAAACGTAAACGTAAAAACGTACAACCGTACAAACGTACAAACGCACAAACGCACAAACATACAACGAAACGCAAACGTACAAACGTACAAACGTACAAACGTACAAACGTACGAAAGTACAATCTTAAACGTACAAACCTACAAACGTACAAACTTACAAACGTACAAACGTACAAATGTACAAACTTACAAACGCACAAACGCATAAACGTACAAAAGTACAAACATACAAATGAACAAACGTACCAAAAATACTGACATACATCCACCGACGCGTTCTTAAAATTGTTCAATAACTAACAGTTTTATTGGAATTGGACCTAATGCTAACAAATAATAAGAGTTTAATACATTATTATAATAATATAACTTTGCTTAAATATAAGCCAGTATTGATAATGTTTGGAAAAAAAAATTATATTATAAAAAAAATTATAAACTGATTTTTAAATGCTTATCGATAGACATAATAGAATCATGACTGGGTTTAAAAATTACATTTTTATGATAACTTCCTTTATGTGGGTAATAAAAATCTTATAACTTTTTAAAAGCCCATTTTAGACATGAATTACTATCCTTTTTTAATAATGTCATGCATTAAAAATACTATTAAAGCTTTGCTAGCGCAACAAAAAAGTTTGTAATACAACTTAAGACTACCAGTACTCAAAAAATTAAAATAAAGCAACATTTTAATACATTATTCTATGAAAAAAAAATGATCAAGTTTGATAATATAACCGTCATTCACAACATAACAAAAATCTTTGTTAAATTTTTTTTTTTTAATTTAAAAAAGTTATATATATATATATATATATATATATATATATATATATATATATATATATATATATATATATATATATATATATATATATATATATATATATATATATATATATATATATATATATATATATATATAAAGTAAAATATAAATAAAATTAATTTTATTAACTAAACGCCGCACGATTGCTTAGATCAAAATTTTAGAAACAATTCAATATTTATAACTAAATAATTTTTGTTAACCAACAATTTTCGTTCGTTTTCCAAAAATTTTTTTTAAAATTTTTGTGGGATGTTTGAATGGAAAATTAAAATTATTAAGGTTCACCTAAACTGTTTTAAATTATTTATTAATTTATTTTGTAGGCCGATCCCAGACCACTATTTACCGACTTAAAAATTTCTGAATTTTTTTTAACCCAAAAAAATAAAATTAGTGCCTTAAAAAAAAACCAGAAAGGAAAGAAAGTTTGGGTGCGGTTTTAAACCACAGTTTCCTTAATAAATTAAAATTTTTTTCAAAAATATGGGAAGATCTAAAAAAATTTAAGCTCCTAAAATAAAAAAACCCCAAATTACCCGATGATCATTTTGACAAAGCAATTTTTTAAAACTTAAAATGTAAGGAAATGAAAAATAATAATCAAGTTTTAAGAAAATTGTTTTTTGTAAATAATTTCCCTTTTATTCTACCCAAATTTTTTTTTACGTAAAAAAAATTTAGGTTTGAGAATGGGGGGCCCCAAAATCTACAAAAAACAATTCTTTAAATTCTTTTATTATTATTTTCATTCAAAATTCAGAACGTTTTTAAAATTTGGAATTTTGTCTAAAAGGTGGTTTATTTCATCGTAATTGGGTTTTTTTTATTTTAGAAGCCTTAAATTTTTTCAAGAAATCTTCTCCTTTATTTTTTTGAAAAATTATTTTATTTTATTAAAAACTGTTTTTTTAAACCGCACAAACTTCGGTTCTAAGCAACTAATTTTAAATTTTGGTTAAAAAAAATGTCGAAGTTTAATGACTCGGTATTGTAAAACATGCATTTAATAAAAAATAAAAACTATTCAACAAACGGGCAATAATTTTAATTTCCCCATTCCCCACCATCCCACCAAAATAAAATAAAAAAACTTGGTGCAACCACAAAATTATTATTGGTATTTTAGAATTTTCAAAAATCGTAGGAGTCCTAGTTGCGTAAAGGTCTTTTTAATTTTAATAAAATTAATTTTATTTTAAATATATATTATATATATATATATATATATATATATATATATATATATATATATATATATATATATATATATATATATATATATATATATATATATATATATATATATATATATATATATATATATATATATATATATATATTTTTTTAAATTAAAAACAAAAAATTTAACAAAGAGTATTTTTGTTATGTTGTGAATGACGGTTATATTATCAAACTTGCATCATTTTTTTTTACATAGAATAATGTATTAAAATGTTGCTTTATTTTAGAGTTTTGAGTACTGGTAGTCTTAAGTTAAGTTAGTCGTACAAACTTTTTGTTGCGCTAGCAAAGCTTTAATAGTATTTTTAATGCATGACATTATTAAAATAAGGATAGTAACTGTCATGTCTAAAATGGGCTTTTAAAAAGTTATAAGATTTTTATTACCCACATAAAGCGAAGTTATCATAAAATGTAATTTTTAAAGCCCAGTCATGATTCTATTATGTCTATCGATAAGCATTTAAAAATCAGTTTATAATTTTTTTTATGCAATATAATTTTTTTTTCCAAACATTATCAATACTAAGTGCTTATAGTCTTAAGCAAAGTTATATTATTGATAATAATGTACTTAAACTCTTATTATTTGTTAGCATTAGGTCGCAATTCCACTAAAACTGTTAGTTATTGAACAATTTTTAAGAACGCGTCGGTGGATGTATGTCAGTATTTTTGTACGTTTGTTCATTTGTATGTTTGTACTTTTGTACGTTTATGCGTTTGTGCGTTTGTACGTTTGTACGTTTGTACGTTTGTACGTTTGTACGTTTGTACATTTGTAAGTTTGTACGTTTGTACGTTCGTACGTTTATACGATTGTACTTTCGTACGTTTGTACGTTTGTACGTTTGTATGTTTGTGCGTTTGTGCGTTTGTACGTTTGCACGGTGGTACGTTTGTACGTTTGTACGTTTATACGTTTGTACGTTTGTACGTTTGTACGTTTGTACGTTTATACGTTTGTACGTTTGTACGTTTGTATGTTTGTATGTTTGTGCGTTTGTACGTTTGTACGGTCGTACGTTTGTACGTTTGTACGTTTGTACATTTATACGTTTGTACGTTTGTATGTTTGTACGTTTATACGTTTGTACGTTTGTATGTTTGTACGTTTATATGTTTGTACGCTTGTCCGCTTGTGCGTTTGTACGTTTAAACGTTTGTACGTTTGTACATTTGTACGTTTGTACGTTTGTACGTTTGTACGTTTGTACGTTTGTACGTTTGTACGTTTGTACGTTTGTACGTTTGTACGTTTCTAAGTTTGTACGTTTGTACGTGTGTTCGTTTGTACGTTTGTACGTGTGTTCGTTTGTACGTTTGTATTTTTAAACGTTTGTACGTTTGTATTTTTAAACGTTTGTACGTTTGTACCTTTATACGTGTGTACGTTTGTACCTTTGTACGTGTGTGCGTTTGTACGTTTATAAGTTTGTACGTTTGAACGTTTGTACGTTTAAACGCTTGTACGTTTGTACGTCTGTACGTTTGTACGTTTGTATGTTTGTACGTTTGTATGTTTGTACGTTTGTACTGTTTGTGCGTTTGTGCGTTTGTACGTTTGTACATTTATACGTTTGTATGTTTGTACGTTTATACGTTTGTACGTTTGTACGTTTGTATGTTTGTACGTTTATATGTTTGTACGCTTGCCCGCTTGTGCGTTTGTACGTTTAAACGTTTGTACGTTTGTACATTTGTACGTTTGTACGTTTGTACGTTTGTAAGTTTCTAGTTTGTACGTTTGTACGTGTGTTCGTTTGTACGTTTGTATTGTTAAACGTTTGTAGGTTTGTATTTTCAAACGTTTGTACGTTTGTACCTTTATACGTGTGTACGTTTGTACCTTTGTACGTGTGTGCGTTTGTACGTTTATAAGTTTGTACGTTTGTTCGTTGAATTTTTGCATCTTTGTATGCAGGTGCGTGCTGGTCCACCAGGATACCGGGAGTTTCCGGTGGGCCCTTGTAAAGTTGTTTCGATGGACTCTCTAAGCCTTAAGCCTATAAAAAACAATAAATTGGAAGTAATAATCAGCCCCGTCACCGTTTAATAAGACCACACCTGACTTGACAACACCCACGCGTAACATTCTTTGTTGTTTGTTTTTTCCATTGTATATTTTATATATGATTAAACTTTGTTATGTAATATTAACATGTACATATTTAATACCTAGTAAGCTTAAATAAATTTGTTAAAAAGTTTTTCTATTTGTTAATGTTGTTCGGCGATGCCTTATGGACCCTACAAGCGATTGATAGTTTCCTGGGCTCTAAAATCGTAGCTGCACGCGCCTGTTTGTATGTTTATTGGTATGTCCATGTGACCATTCTCTTTTATTAACTTTAAATTACTTCAGTTTAGAGAACAGTAAAGGTTTTATAAAAATCAATTAAGAAGTTTTTATGATATGGACTATTACATGTAAGTATAACGGCCCGTCTCATTGATACGAGCTGCCGGTGTGGTGTCAAAGGGAAAACAACTTAAGATCTTGGTCAAATTCAACTAAAACTAAAAATATTTACAACAAACCTATTACTACTTTCTACAATTTTTTTTTTTAGTTAAAACTATTAACTTCAAAAAAAACTTAAAATTATAAAATAATATTTTTATATATACCCTAAACTAACCAACGAAAACAAAATTGAAAGTAGGCACGAAAAAAATTAGTGGCCTACTTGGTGCCAGGAAAGTTATACAGACAGGTCCACTGTAGTAGAAACATAGGAAAAATTTAGGCGAATTGACTTACATTCGCCTGACTCGAGCTAGCGAAACAAAACTCGCAAAAACGATGCGATAAATGTGGAATGTTTTTAAAGATTTAATTTTGAATTTAAATATTATTTGCTTTCTTGCAGCCGCAGCCATTGCAAATACGTGGAAAGTTCTCTTGGAAACCCGTTTCATCACCAAAAATAAATAATAATGGACGTTTACAAACTTCGTGAAAAGGTTCAAATTGAATGTTTGGGCTGGTATGGTGGCAGAACACCTTATTGGACCATTTTTTTATTAAAGGCAATTTAACTGCAGCAATTTATTTTGATCTGTTACAACAACAAATAGTACCGGCAATTCGCCAATTATTAGGAGTAAGGTTGGGTAATAGCTGTTGGTATTTAATTCCCCATTTATAAATAACGGTATTAAGTATCAACTGTTTTCCCAACAGATTAAACCGCATAAATTTATTTTTCGTAATTTTCAAGAGCGCCTTAAACCATACTACACACCCGTCCAAAAGCATATTACAAACTGAGAACTCGTTCGGTTAATCAATCATGCATGACGATGTTTATCGATGGAAGCGGACAGTAGTAAATTCATTAGTTCCCTGCCTATGTTTCTGCTACATTGGACCAGTCTGTATATTATAAAACTTAATTAAAATAAAAACAATAGTTTGGCTGGAACAGACCTAAAATTGTCGGCCCTACTTTTGATTTCGTTCTTGTTGGTTAGTATAATTATATAAAACATATTATTTTATAATTTTAACTTAACATTTTTTTAACTATTTAATTTTTAAAATTTTCCTTTTATTATCTTTCAACATAAACTTGTATAGGAATATCAGGCATTTTAAACACAAGCATATTTTTACCCGCAATACCACCACTTATTTTGAGATTTTTTTTAGATGTGTGCATGTAAAAATATAGACACAATAAAACGTTAAAAACAATAAAATATTTCTAATTTAGTTACATGTTTATATAAAATATTTCTTATTTAGTAACATGTTTATATTGTATAAAAGGGGTATCTTCGTACTGTTTTACAGTTTTTAAATTTTATTATTGTATACGTATATATGCCCAGGGTGCAAATGTCTGCTGTACAAATGCACCGGTAATAGCTGGATTGCCGAAAGCACTCTGCTGGGATTTAATACATTTTTCACGAAAGAAAATAATTTCTTTATCACTGTTTTTATCCATTTTGGCAATAATTATACATTAATTAGTTTATCGCCTACACAGGGTATTCGGGAAATACATATATAAAATTTTATTACTTTCAAACATCAAAATAGGTTACCAATTTAGTCTTATCTGAAATTGCTTCATTTAACTGACAAGAAGCGTCAAAAATTAAAAAAAAATGTATTTTTCTAAATGTTTAAATAAGTAAGGTGTGCAAATAAATAAATGTTAGGTTTATGCCTTATTCTTTTTGTCTCAATTTAAATGAGTTTTTTATATGTTCTTTGGGATGCTATGGATAAAAATAAACCACATGGCTATTGCACTTTTTTTAATATGACGAATGTCATAAACAACTCATAGAATAACCCTGTAGGTTTTCTTCGTTTTACAATACAAAAAAATAAATGAGGTGAATTATACAGTGATAATAATTACGCATTAAATTAGGAAGTATACTATACAAGTATTAATGCTAATCAAATAAGGACAAAAAATACATAAGCAAACATAAATTAAAATAGACGAACTTTTTGGCATTTCGGCCTACTGATTTTTTTAAGATTTCGTCATGTTTTTTAGCAGCTGCTATTTCACCTTCAGTTAATGGTACTGAGAGTCTTTCTTAGCTCATCATGCTTCTAAAATAGCTCTTCATCAATTTTAACTTTGGGACGCTTCATTGACCAGAAACTGTACTGACTGAGAATGTGAGCATGATTCTAATTGTTATAAATACATTTGGATATACTAGTTTCAAATTATTTTAAAATGTGCTGAATAAGTTGTTTTGCGTGCTTGCTAAAGTCCAGCGTATTAAGTTTAAAAAGCAGAAATTCCTTGTAAATATTAAAAGGCTGTTAGTGCCCATTTTCGCAATCTCGGAGTTTAGTACCTTTGTTATAGTCAATCCTCGAAGCTCCGGCGTTCCTAGGTTTGACTAGTCAATGCTCAGGACTGACTTGAAGTCTTAGTCAAACCCCAAACAAATGAAGTTTTTCGGCCTTTGACTAAAGAATTTTCGTCAAACCTAGGAGAGACTAATTTGGTCAGGCAAACGTCAAAACTCAATTTAATGAAATCGGGGTTTAACCAGTCAAACTTCAATTAGGTATTAGAAAGCCCCAGTTTGTTAAATTAGATGTAATAAAACGTTTTTTTTTTTTTAATGTTTATTGTTGTTATATTGTTATAGTTAAAATAAAAAAATAGTCTTTATTCAGACATGGTGAGGCATTATGACAGTTAGAATTGCACAATTCGTCAGATCTCTTACATTTTCAACTAACCACAACTAACCAAAACTAACCACAACTAACCGCAAGTATAAACTTATTTAAACGTGTTACAAGTGCAGTTGACGTTTGACTGAGTCTGCCAGTCGCATCTAGAATCGACTAGACAAAGCCCGAAACAGATTATTTTACTTTCGACGTTTGACTAAAAAGTTAGGAACTTCTAGGTTTAACTAAAAATACTTTAGTCAAAGGCCGATATTGGAATTTATTTCGGGGTTAGCCTTTGGCTTGGCTTTGGTCAAACCTAGCATAAACCAGTTATTCCGCGAAGAGACTGCATATCGACCTTTGGCTATGACACCTACATCATTACAATGGTTCCAAGTTTACATCTTCAAAAATATAAATACTGGTCAAATGTAAAAACTACTGGTTCTGTAAAAATGTATAAAAATAATAGCCTCTTTAAAATATTTTTTTACTCAGTTATGAAAAAACAGGAGGCCAGAAGTTCTGCGTATGCGAGTCTTCGAGTTTCGTGATGAAGAAAAGGTTACGATCCAAGGATTTTTCGAGTGTCGCGCGCGGCATCGCATAACTTTTATGCTATTGTCGGACCACCCCAGATAAATACTACTACATTTATATAAAAATAATTACAGATAACTAAATCACTGAATTTATAAAAAAAATAAAAAAGAGTGACCGCAAAAACTGCCTGTTTTGATATGTATTTTATACCAATAGCAGTGGTATTAAAAGTTATTCTTAGTGCGATTTTTGTTTCGAATGGACCTTGAAAAAAATGAAATAATAAATAATACATCTTTATTCCTGAGAAGGTTGTAAAGAAACCCCCATGGATTATGTGGGGGAGGAGTTTATCCCCTAAAATGCATATATAAAATCATATTCAACTTTAAAAATAGCAAAAAAGCGGTTTTTTAGGAAATGTCTAATAAGAAAAAATGCATATCATAATCAACTACCCTTATCTAAGGGTGAAACCACCCTTATCAATAGGAAATTTGAATAAAGCAGCATGCTTAAAAAAAATCTAAGCTTCGTATTTTTTTTATTCAAATATATAAAGTGTGCCTAGATTTTTCGAGTTTACTTTTAACTAAAACCACCATTGCAAGGGGCCCAACAAACATTTTTAGTCAAAATGTGGAAAATTTTACTTTTGAACTTGTCTAGGACCAATCCTTTACAGGTCAAAATTTCCGACAATTTCCTGCCGTTTTCCCAAAATGGAGAATAATCTGAAGGTAATTTGGAAGGTAAAAAGTGGACCTAAGGTTATTTTTCCCAAGAGGTTAAAAGAACATCTAAAGAGATTGTGGGATACTTGTGGAAAACTTGTCCACATTTTGTCCACATTTATTCATCAAGATGTACTTTTGTCCAACCCTATATTACTCTCTTTCTTTTACTCACACAGAAATTTATATTTTAAATAAAACCTAATAAATCACACGGCTTTAAAGCTACCTGTTGGCTTGTGCATCCATCAGAGAAGTTGATTTTTAAGAAAACTATGTGCCAAACTAGGTACTTGTACTTATGACTTATAGAAATATTACCTGTCTCAAAAGCACACTTTTCTGGAAGTTTGATGAGTCAAAATTACCTGCGGAGCAAATTTTTTCGGATAACTGGGGTAGATACCTTAGAAATTTGACGCGCCGTTAAAATATTACATGTTTGGATAAAAAAAACTTTAGAAATTCGTAGAAATTTTAGGTTAGGAAAAAAATTTTTACTAATTTTTAATATAATCCATCACCAAATATCGCCGGTACGTCTTATTTAAATATATATATTCTCCTGTAATATGTTTTTTAACATAAATAACTCCATAATGTGAAAAACTTTTGGTATAAAATTTTCTTTCAGTTTCAGTGTAAATAAAAATGGCGTTGCCGATGATTTTATTATCAATCTGTATCAAAGTATTCAAAGTCTATTTTCCTGCTATTTGTCATCATTTTAATACCTTGAAGCAAAAAGAGGTTGAACAAGGATTTAAAAGGCAAAACTTTTTAAGGTTTCGCCCTAATTTAACCCTAGACCATGAGGGCAAATTTTAGGTTCAAAGTTCCATGTTTTGACCTGTTAAAAATCCTTCTATGTTAAGGGAAAAATTATAGGTTAAATTGAAGACATTTAGTATTGTTTTTTGCTAAAATTTGACTTTACCTGGGGGAAAATTTTGGGGTAATTATGTGCTAGTTTGAACCAAGGAAAATAGGCAGTAAAGTCATATTACCTCATAGACATAAACTTTCAATTAAATGTTCACATTTTTACCATCTTTAAAACTTGAAATTAATGATGAGGACATTTTTAGGGAAAAGAAGTCATTTTTCCAAAATTAGAAAATGTTCCTAATCAGTGCGGTTTACTGACTAGAATGTTTGTAATGGGGTATATTCACCCCCTAAAATGTACAATATCATATACAACTTAAAATTGTAAAAAAATATATTTAGATGTTCTAGGATATCTCAAATATGATATTAGCAAAAAATCAACGTTCAGAGTTAGTTTCGATCAAAAGCCACCCTTATTATGAGGAAAATTAAATAAAATGTTAGCTTATGCAAAACGTGTTTTGGCCTTATATTTTTCTTCCCAACTGTATAAAAAAGGCCTTCTTGGATTTTTTAAAGTTCATTTCTAAACAATTCAAATATAGAATCATATGCAACTTTAGAAATCAAAAAAATATATTCATATGTTTCAATACATGTCTAGTACGAAATAAATGTATAACTACTTTACGTAGTTATGCAGTCAGTTATGTTCATATTATATTTAAGATATTCTAAAACATTTAAATATTTCTTTTACAATTTTAAAATTTGTGTATGAGTTTCTATATTTAAGGAAATAAATGTACCACCTTATACGTGTGGTTTGGATAAAAGTGAACTCTAAAAATCTTAGAGGGGCTGTTTTATACACTTGGATTAAAAAATACGAAGCCAAAACTTTTTTTGATAAAGCTAACATTTTATTTAATTTCTCATAGTTCGGGTGTCTTTACCCTTTATATTAGGAGTGGTTTTTTATCAAAACTCACTCTGAACGGTGGTTTTTATGGTTTTTTTACATTTTGGGGGATTAATATAACCCCTTAAAGGGGTGGTTTTGGTTAAAAGTAAACCCGAAAAATCTGGGTACACCTGCTTTATATACATGTCTTGAAAAACCTAATTTTATTTTCCAATTTTTAAAGTTGCATATAATTTTATATATTTTAGGGGATGACTGCACCCCTACATAGTCCATTGGGGTTGGTTTACAACCTTTTCAGGAATGGAGATGTATTATTATATTTTTCCAAGGTTCATTCAAAACAAAAGTCGCAGTAAAAATAACTTTTAATACCACTGCTATTTTTGCAATTAGATTTGGCAACTTTCCAACCTCTAAATAGGGGTAATTTTTGTAAATATGCAAAAACCAAAAGCAATGCTCATCCCAATTTTTTACGACTAGTAATTTGGTGTAAAATACATACTAGTATGTCTTTTCCTTACCTCTCTGTAAATTGTGAAAAAACAGGCAGTTTTTGAGCAATTTTTGCAGTCACTTCTTGCGAGACCCCTCACAGATGCGAGGCCGACAGCGGTCACCTAGGTCGCCGTCACCTAACGCCGCCACCGCTGTATGACAGGTATTATTTCCTTTAAGTAGTGACATTAATCATTCTTTTTTCTTTATAACAATAAAGATAATATTAAGGCTTTTGTGTTTTTGTCATTCAAATACAGAAAAACTTTTTAAAGACAATGGGTATGTGTAAAAGCATGCACAACAAAAAACGAATAATCACAGTTTCTTGGTTAAAAATTGCCCATATATTCTCTGGCTTGTGTAATAAATACTACCTTAAATACATTAATATCCTACCTTGGCTTTCCACATCAGCCAAAACTTAAATACATCACACTTTCTGCCGCATTGGAGATATTTATCGCCTACGTCATAGCTAGAGTCGTAGTATTTATCTTTTTGGAACAGATACTCGGCCCCTCGTGAATGACAACGATGGAGGATGTCCGGATCAGCCACAAGCAACATTGAACATTGTTGGGGCACGGCCAACAACTTATGAGGATTGATGACTATCGAGTTGGCTGTCTCGATGCCGTTAAGTTTCGCCCTAAATAAACATAATAGAGGTAAGTTATCGCTTGTTTTTACATAATAAAATAGTGGTAACCCAGTTTATATTAGGGTGTTGGGTCTAACAGAAAGTGACATTAATTTACAGTTCTGTTTTAAATAATTGCAGCTGATACACGAAGAAAAAGTAAAGCGTATTTTTAAAACTATTAATTTGCTTCAAATATAAACACAACTAATTAAGCAAAGCTGTTGGGCAGAAATAAAATAGTTATTTATTATACAAAGGAAAAAGTTTTAGATTTTAGCTCAAGGTTGTGCTGCGAGACCAAAAACTGAGAGGTAAAATCGAATATTTTCCTATGTATAATACACTATATTTTTTTTCTGTGATGTGAAATTTGGAGGACAAGACAAGCCGCTTTTTCGACTTTACCTGTACTTTTATAAAAAAAGTGAAATAGCCATCATATATAATTTTCCCTCTGAATCCGAAAATGATTAATGTTAAATAATTAAACATCAAATAAAACTGCTAGGGGTCATTTTAATATTTTTTTAAATGGAATGCCATATTTTTTATGTGATTATCCGATTCCTCGTATATTTTTTGATCTAAAATGATATTTTTTAAATTCAAAATGGTCCATTTTCTGCACTTTTAAATCGAAAAAATTTTCGTCTACCGTGTTATTAACACCTGAAATATTGATACGGATACCTGTTCACTCTTTAACGGTAGTGTCATTCAGACAACTAAAAAAATAAAATTTAAAAGTTGTTTATATTTTTCACGAATTGGAACAAATAACGTTAAAAATGAAATATTCATCAAAAGACCGTCTACACATTTAAAATTATATTACAAAAGCGGACAAAATGCTCGAGAAACGCAAAGAAGATTTTTCGGGGGTTTCAGAGATGCATTTCAGTGGATACAATTTAAGACTTAAGACTTTATTTGAAGAAACAAAAACATTGAAATCGAGCAATTGTTCAATATTTTAGGATAAATCCGATGAGTTCTATTCCGCAGGCAGTACGAGAAGTAAGGTATGGCCTAAAGCTCCAAAGGGTCAGTTATGGAACAGTTCAAAGAACTCTGAAAAAATTTTGTATCAAACCATTTTGTATCCTTTCCGTTTAGTATCTAACTTACGAACAAAAAGAACTTCGTTTTCGATTTGTTGCTTCGATGTTGATAAGAGAGCAAGACGAGGACAACAACTTATACAATAAAATATAATGGACTGATGAAGCGTCATTCACAACATCAGGAATATACAACCGGAGAAATACAAATTACTGGGCAGTAGCTAACTCTAATAAATATGAAATGATTAAGTTTCAAGCTCGCTTAATGTTTGGTGTGGGATGTTAGGAAATTAAATTATTGGACCGCTATTTTATCGTGGCTCTTTAACAGGCCAAAGATACCTTCAGTTTCTTCAAAACGATATCGAGGACCTCTTGGAAGGATTACCATTGCAAATCTACAATAATATTATTTGGCAGCAGAATGGCGCTCCACCTCATGCCTTTCGAGAAGTGGTAGTATATTTGAATGGGCGTTACAACGAAACATATTTATAGAACCTTTCCTCAATATTTTTTAACGAGGAAATTTGGTCGTGCGTTTTTCGAATACCCTGTATGTCTTCTGTAACTCAGTACATTGCAGTTGTATATTATGTATAAGGCTGTTTTTTTCTTCTTCCTGCAAAGCCCCCTGTGGAAAAAGTCTAATAGAAAATGTTAGGTTCCACGTTCCAATAAGAATCCTAATAGGTCTATCTGGATCAAAAAATATCCAGATAGAAATTCTATCATAACTTAACGAATAAATTGTCATAAAAACATTATGAATTCAGTAGTAATATCTTTAGCAAAACAATAAGTTGGAATTGCCGATACTTCATATTTCTTTCCTTTGCATTTTTCTGATCATAATCCCTGTTGTACAAAAAATATGAATCCATTATTTTTTTCGTCAGTCTGTGAGTATCCGGAATTGCTGTTTTAAAAACACAATAGTTTATCATTACTTCCAATCAAACATCATATTTTATTTGGATCTATCAGGCTTTTTCCACAAGGCCTGTATGTTGCAGAATTGTTATGCAGGCCCATTTTCTACAAGTATTTACTTAATGATAGTAGCCTGTCAAAAGTCCTACGACTTTTTTTAACTGAGTGCGCCCCAAAAACTGTTAGTTTCTTAGAAGAGTCGCGTAGCGTGCCTTTGTATGTCTTTGACTAAGTGCTAACGGTCTAGAAGTTGTTTTCGAACTATCTGTATATTGTGGTTTTTGTCGCCTGGGGCGAGAACGAGGACGTCGAAATTTTAAGGTAAACCGCCCCTGCTAGTTTATATACTTCCCATTGCCTTCTATTATTTAGTGCTTAGGAATCCAGAGAAGAAAATGCGTGTTCTTTTGTTGTGCTAATCCCTTCTTACACTCTCTTAAACGCGTGCTTGGTTAGCATATATTTTAGCGCGATATACTGTAGATTGCTCGCCCAATGGAAAGCTGTAGGTCACTTTAGGCCTTGCCCTAAATACACCGGCACCCACTCCTATCTTTGATATATATATATATATATATATATATATATATATATATATATATATATATATATATATATATATATATATATATATCTATTTTAATAGCAATAACATTAAATAAAAATGATAGGTGGCTATGAAAAACAATTTATTGACATTGGAGTTTATTTTACTTACAAAATCTTAGTTTGACATATTATAAAAATCGAGTAAATAATTATTATTTATTAATTGACATAAAATTAATTTAAAAAAACCTTTAAATGTTAAATAAACCTAATTTTTAATTTTTAATACTTTCGGCTAACATTTATGTAACTTCAACCAAATTCTAGGTAATAATTAACGTTGTTAGGAATCTCTAATGTCAATAAATTGTTTTTCATAGCCACCATCATTTTTATTCAATGGTATTACTATTAAAATACATGCAAAAATGAGTTTTCAACGAATAACTTTTAATGTGTTAGGAATTTCGATAGGGTTATAATTAGAAAAATGTTTGTTTTTTAATTCTACATCTAACGACCTAAAAATATACAGGGGTTCGTATTTAAAATAAGAAAAATAAAGTGCTTTCAAATTTGAAGAGTTTGACACTAAATTTTGTACACCCTGTACAGTTCGAATTAACCAAACATGACATAAGCGACTGATATAACCCTACTTAATAAGCTCCTTGTTTAATTCTATTAATCAAGCCCTATGGGTATTTTTATTCATTTTTAAATACAATGGTGCAAAACAGTTTTTTTATATTTTATTTTTTTTTCTCTGAAATTACTGAACCGATGTTGACAAAATTTTAGAGGAAGATAGTTGACTACAAGAGGTACCTAAATATATGAAAAATACACAGTGTTCCATTTAAAAAAATGCACCATCGTGACGTCACACTTTTTTGCGACACCCTGTATAACCAAAATTATTTTTCTGAAATGCACCGTAGGTTAAAGATAACGTCTGCAAGATATGAAAATTTTACAGTGAATAATAAAAGAGCTACATAAGACAGAGGAGGATCTTTTTTGATGCTAATCTTTTAATATATATATATATATATATATATATATATATATATATATATATATATATATATATATATATTATATATCAAATACAGGCTACTATATATATTTTGATATTGATATATCAAACCAGGTCTCTGGAAAGTAATGGAGGTTCCCCTTTATCATATGTGTTGGATCTCAGCTAGATTCATATGGTTTATATTTTCCAAAATGTTGTTTCCACGTCCTAGTGTTTTTCATACTATAGGCGCTGCTAATGTTGCATGTTGTTAATAGTTAATTTTAGACGATTGTGCTGTGTGGAATGGTTAAAAATAAATTATTGATCCACTTTTTAATTATCCTTAATGTAGGATGTTTGAATGGATGTGAAGTTCTTATTAATCAATGATTAATTCAGTAAATGCTTGGACAAAATAAAGCCATAAGAAATGTATGCACCAATTTCTGCTATACTACAATGCGACTAATTATTTGCTACATAGTTTTAAATATAAAATTTATCCATTAAGGTTTAACTTAAATAAAATAATAATTCAGAATAAAGCAAGTAGCAAACAACATATTTCTATATTAAGAAATTTACATTTTTGTTGCATAAAACTATATAAATTGTATTTTAATTCTAAGTTTATCTCTCAAGCCCATTATAGTCCTACAAACAGGATTAAATAAATTATAAACAGTAGACTTCATCTTTAAACTTTAAAGAATAGAATTTGCTTCCGGACAATGCAATGGCTGCTCTTTGTGTCTTACATTCACCCGAAATAACTGGGTTATTTTGACCAGGTCGGTTACAACAAACCCTCTTTGTAGCATGATTTAAACTTAAAAACATTAAATTAAAGATATATTTTTAAGTAAGGACAGTATTATACTTATGTTCTTTTAGCAGATTCAAGAACTCTGTTACACAAGTAATAATCAATAGGTTTTCATAGAATAATAAATGTTTTACGAATTACAA
The DNA here is from genome assembly GCA_019359885.1 of Listronotus oregonensis. Classification (NCBI taxonomy): domain Eukaryota; kingdom Metazoa; phylum Arthropoda; class Insecta; order Coleoptera; family Curculionidae; genus Listronotus; species Listronotus oregonensis. The sequence goes on along the minus strand of JAHBCN010011259.1, from coordinate 12,162 downwards.
AGGGTAAATAAATAATTATTAGTCCAGTAAATAAAGGGAGAAAGCTGTAAATAAATCTACAGTTTTCTCTTGTGGCGCAATTCTTAGGTCTTCGGGGATGCTTTCGAGCGAAAAAAGTTTATCAACATTAACAGGTGGAAAAGGGCTGAAAAGGCCCCTCAAGGCCCGAAAAATGGATTTCCGCTAATATCTGCCAAAATATGCAAATTGGAGAATTTTGTAAAGACAAATTATGTTTCTTATAATTTTTTTTTGAAAATCGATAGTTTTTGAAATAATGAGACCCAAAAGTCCCCTCATTTCAGCTGCCGCTCTACCGCTAGAATGCCGCTATCTTTATGAATTGATTTACTTATAAGCGGTGGACAAATTGTTCCATTACTCGTGCAATAATGTACATTTTTTAATCATTTAAAGTTCATCGAAATGGGAAAACCCGTGTCTATCCTTGCATATGAGTTTGGGTCCATTCTGATTTTTCTAGAATATTAAAAAAAAACGGTCAAAGTTTTTTTTCACAATATTTTGAGAGTATCTCATTAATTTATTGATATTTTTTGAAAAAATGGGTTGTTATTAACATTTCCTTTTTATAATGAGACCTTAGCAAGTGTTCAATAATCCCAGAAAATTTCCTTCACCATCTTCCTTGCGTTTTGATAAAAAAATTGTTTTGCCCATCTGCACTTTTTAGCCTACTACCACATCTATCCAGTGTCGAATGTTATGGCTTTTTCGACAGCCGTTTTTGCTAAAAATATTGGTGTTGAGAAAAAAATGGTAACGACCATTTGTCTAGATTTTGAGGTGATTTTCATTTTTTGTCTGAACAAAAGTTCTCTAATTTGCATATTTTAGCAGATATTCGCGGGAAACTCATTTTTGGGACTTTAAGGGGTCGTTTTCAGCGACTTCCAACGTCGGAACCGTGATAAACTTTTCTAAGACAAGAAATTGTGTGAATGTTCTCTCAGGTTGTGTTAGTAAAGGGAAAATATTAACAGACTTTCGAAGAGAGCCCAAATTTAAATATAAGGTTTAATAATGGTATAAACTTGGTTGGGAAAAAGTAATCATTATAAATTGTGCTAGCAAAACAAAATTTAATATTAAAAACCCAGACTTAAAAACTTAAAAAAATAGCTGTAATAATCATTTATGTTTTGGTATTAAATATAAAATATATATAAAAAAATGTAATAAAATAGATTAGCTTTTAATACTCAAAAAATAGGTACATAGTAACAAATATTTCTTAAAACAAAATTAAACATAAATATCTATAAATACAATTTGTAATAATCAGCTAAACTAGATTTTGTCTCTCCACTTTATTGATTTACTTTCTTTTTATATTTTTTGTTTCTATCGTCTACCATTTATTTTAAAGCTTTTTTTAAATATAATATACATTAAAATTACCTATGTTTTTGTGAAAATAATAATCCTCCTCCCCATGCAGCGTCAACATGCAGCCAAATATTGTACTTTTTGCAGATGATCGATATTTCACTCACTGGGTCAAAGGCGCCTCGAACTGTTGTTCCTGTGTAAGTTTTTGATGTAACAGTTAAATGTTATCTTAAAGCTTATTTACTTGCCCACTTTAAAAAAAATCTTAGATTTTAGTTGTTTTTATAAGAATACAATTTTGCTTTAATAAGCTTTTAAAAATGAACTAAAAATTAAAGTTTCAATTAAAATTATTTTTAAATAATTTTTAAGAATTTACCACAAAAAAATATGCAAGATGGCTAGTTTCTATCTGCTAAATCTCCCTTTTCGAAAAAGTTAAATTTCGGGGCATATAAGAAAGCTTTTAAAATTCTGGCCGTTTAAATTTGACATCAGACCAAAACGACTTGTGATTGGTTGTGACGACACAAAATACTTTCTGACATTTATAAGATATGTCATTTTTTGGTTGATTTGCCCCTATTTTTTTTAATTTCTAAAAGATCACTATAAGCAAATTTTTGCTAGCTTACCATGTAACATATTTGTACACAGCTTAACTAACAAGATCTCTCCCTGCGGCGGCGCTTTTGATATTGTTAAGCACAAAATACGGAAGAAACGATTACAATTCAAATAAAGCAGACATATTATATCTTAGTAAAACGTTGGCTAAACTTCCGCAAGAAAAATGACCGTACTTTCCCGTCAATTCATCAAAGGGTGCTACTTCTTTTAGTTATGCTGTGACACCAGTATGATACCGGTATGTTGTGGTTACCTAGAAAAAATTTGGTATATGTTTGGTAAGAGTTAATAGATTTTTAGCTTTTGTATAATAAAGCAATGTATGTTGTGTCAGACCAAAGCTAGGTACGAATCAAATCCTTTTGGAATCGAATCCAGGAATCGATTGTTTTTAAGGGTTCGATCGATCGGGCTGGAATCGATTAGTTTTTAAAAATAGGATCCGTTATCCGGATTTGTTATATAATTTTAAAATGATCCGGAATCCACTTCTTTTTAAGACAAATGACAAAATCCGCCATTTTTAATACGCCATATCTAATTTCCAAATTTTCACCCAACTTTCTTAATTTTCAAATTTTTATCTAGCCTACCTAAAATCCTTATATCCCGAATCTAAGGCAAATTGGCTTATAAATGCCAAAATCCGCCATTTAAAATTTTTTATTTCATGTTTTCAATTTTTTACCTAAGGTTTTTAATCAGCATCACATTGATTTTCGGAAATTAAAATAAAACATTTTAAAACATCTGCCTATTAAGATCTTGAAGTAAGGAAACACAGATGTTATTTTTAACTAAATTATCTTGTTTTTTAGGTCTGCAGAAACAACATTTAAGTAAAACATGTTTTTTTGTAACATTTTTTTTTTGTAATTAAAAAATGGGCATACTTGCATCTATGTTAAAAGTTCAGATTGCTCGATCTTCATAATTTTTGTTATCTCTTGAAGTAACCCTGAGGGACTTTTTAATTGGAAATTTAATTATTTCTATTTAGGGTGTAATCCAAAAATGAATTTAAAATTTTAATACATATTTATATTCCGTAAGAGAGAAATTATTAAACGGTACTGGTAAAACTTCCTGTAAAATTACAAATAAGATGACCCATTTATAAGTCGCTTGAGATTATCTCAAAAATCACATTTAAAAACCTTATGAAAATTCAGCATCGCAAGTTTTGAAATACAGTTTAAAAAATGTTGCATTTAAGGATGGATTCATGTTGATCTCAGAAGTAACATATTCAAAAAAACGAATTTGGCTGTTATAGCACTTTAAAATAAGGCTAAAATTATATCGCGGCTCGGGCTTTGTGCTAAAATCTTTAACGCTTGATTAATCATCTGGTTAATGTAGTACCATTCGTATTGTAGTTACCATTTGTAAGTATAAAAACTAAAGATGAATCAGATTCGTGATCCGATAAATAAGAATCGATTCCCTGGATTCAATTCCTTTTTTCCTTAAAAAAGGAAACGTGATTTGTACAAGGAAGTTTAAAGGTGTATGGAAGCCCAATGCTATGGCCCATTCGATCAAAAAATGTCCAGCTCAGTATGAAAATAACTGTCAGAGTTAGCCCCGCCGATTCTGCGCAATAACAAAATTCCACGAAATAATTTAATGTGTTCCCTACTTACACACTGATAAATCAGTGTGTAGTTAGGCAACGCATTATACTTTTATGAGAGCCGTAGTACCGTTTTTGGTGCAAGGGCGCACGCGGCGTGTATGAAACTATATCCGCGCTGTACCGACAACCGTCGTCGTCTCATCATTCGTGATTTTCGTTGTGGTTTGTGCCCTTTGCGCCGTATTAGTTTCGATTGTTTTGCTTTGTGTGAGTACCTATATTTTGTGGTTGCAGAAGTTTTTTGGATTGATAAAAACCTTCTTATTTTAGTGATTAGTGTTTATTAAATTGTGACTATAATTTTGTTTTTATTGTTTGTTACTTATAATATCGTAACAAAATTATTAGAGGTTGTATGGTTTTGTCTTGCAAATCCAAGGGTAACATATCCGGCATTTTTTACTTTAGGTAAGTATTTCTTATATTTAAATTAGGTGCTTCTTATGAGACGTAACGTTAGGTAACCGAATAAATAATAATATATCAATTATGAATAATAGAATAATGAAAATTTCATAGGAAATAGCAGTGAGAAAAGTAAGGCAATATTAACTATCTTTTAGATGATTTCCACAATTTTTGTGTATTTCTGTGGATTATTAAAAAGAAATAAGGTTTACATTTAGGTACTTTTATTTCATTTAATAATTTAGTACATTCTTTTAAAGGATAAATTATTAATTACTGGGCAGACCAGGCAAATTTTAATATATACAGGTCCCTCTAATTGAATGAAAGAAAGTACAATTTTATGTTGAAGTTCTTTTTGCCTATTCTGTATTTGTTTAAAAAGAAATGAGATTTTTGATTTCTTAAACTTACATTATCAACTTTTTAAGTTCGACATATTGTAGACACATAATATTTAACGGATACTGTTACAATGAATACCTAGGTACCAAAGGTAACTAAACATTTTTAACCACTGTTATTCTGTCTCATGAATGTTTGTTATTAGTGAAAAGTATATGCCTAAAAAGCTGTTATAAAAATTTTCACTTTTTAATGTACAACCGGAATCTTAGAATTAGATTAAACTCATTTACACTATCTTGCCCTTCTTTTATCACAAAATTGGTGATAACTACATGAAACTATCATACAATGTTCGAAATTTATTTTAAAAAATCGTGTTTTTATTTATTTACAAAGATTTTTGGTAAAAATACAAAACTCACAAAAATATCGACCATTTAAATAGAAGGCTGTAAAGTGGCGCCATCTATTATTTCCATATTATATCAGATGATATAAAATCCAATATTACCTAATAATTTTAAATATTCTATGGTAGTATCGTTTAATAACCAACAATTTTGTGCAAAAAATTAAAAAAAAAACAGTGAATGTTTGAATTTGACATTTGATGATGTCAACTTTATAGATAGTAACAAAGAATTATGGAAGTCCGCCTCTAACCTACTATTCATTGCGCAAACTCCGCCGAGTCAACCCCCCTATTCCCGCTGCCTGGACAATTTTTTCTACGGTATTGGGCTTCCATACACCTATAAACTTCCTTGGCTTTGTATTGGTGATTCGATTCCTTTACGAGGATCCGGATCAGTGAATCGATTCCTTTTCGAAGGATCCGTCTCAGCTCTGCGTCAGAAAATATTGAAGTGTTCTGGTATAGGGTAAGCTTATAAAGGGAAGACAATGTGAAAAATTAAGATATTAAAATATTTCGTATTTTGCAAAACCAATGCTGTGTTTGTTCCTTCTTAATTTAATATGCGGAAATTATTTTATAGTCGTATTAAAACTGTCATAAGTTCTTAAATATTTAATTAATATTTTAATATAATTCGCCACATAGGGTCTAAGGGGAATTCGAAATTGGATCCAATTTTATTTAGAATTACAGATTAGATATTAAATAGGACACTAAAATTTAAAAAAGTATATTTTAATTCGTTGTTAAAGTATCATTTCTATATTCTATTTTATAAGTAAGGTTTTTTTGGCAATGGGTATTTATATTTATTTATATTATTTTGCTTTTTTTAACGGAAATGTATCGTCAGAGGAATGGAAAATTCATAAAAAGTAATCCGAATATTATTATGAAGCAGAAAAAATGTTAAAATATATAATTTTATATAGATATCGAGTAAAAGATAAAAATATGCAACGTTATTATATTTTTCTAATTTTAATATTTAAAGTAATACTTTTCAAAATTCATTGGTGTTGCTAAATATCTTAGTTTTCATAACTAGTTACGAAAAGAAAAATTTTCGCAACTGGTGATGAAAAGTAAGATATTTGACAACGACAATGAGTTTTGAAAAGTGTCACTTTAACTGTCAAAATTAGATGCTCGTTACGAAAAATAATCCTTTTCCCAACGGGTTGCACAAATACCTTTTTTGGTAGATTGTAATTTTAAATATTTAATAGATTTCAAAAAAAAAAAAAAACGCTGACTGACCGGTATTTTGAAATTTCCCGTGATGTGTGCATCCTGACGTCACGCAGCATTATGTCGAAATTTTGTTTTGACGAGGGCATTTTATTTCTAAATTTGGAATGCTTATAGCTCTGTTATAAAATATTTGTATTAAAATAAATATTTGCATGACCTAACATTCTTCTTAAATGTAGAAGAAACTTTAATTAAATATACCTTAAGCTTTAAATCAAATTTTAAATTATTAATAAAAAAATTTAAAAACTTAATAAATTTAGTCGAAAATAGTTATTTTCTTCAAACGTCAGTAGATCAGTCATTACTTAACTGTGTAGGCGACCACAAAGTTTTTTACTAAATATTCAGTTAAATGCAACTCTGGTTATTATTTGATAAATATTTCAATAACATGCTTATCATAAGGAATTAAAACCTAACTGATACCAATTTTAAATAAATTTTAAAGTATCTATAAAATTATGTTACATTACTATAGTAATCTATTCTTCACACTCAGAGTCTGTCCCCCCTTACTTTTGCGCAAAATTTTTTATAAATATTCAGTTAAACAAATGACAGCTCACGAAGGATTATTATATATGTATAACATATGTTACACATTATATATACATATTATTATATAAACCTAAATACAAAAGTACCGTGAGTGCCGGGTTTCCGGTGTTTAACCCATTCTTCCCAGTAGTTCCGTCAACGTTGTCCAAGCACTGAAACATGCAAATGTTGCATTTCACAGCACCTTTTAGACAACGCGGTAGTGCCACCACGGACGTTATTTTTAAATAACTACTACCTAAAAGTGTCTCTCCGGCTCTGGAATCGAACCCGGATCGCCGGGGTGGCGAGCCGAAACTCTGACCACTGCGCTACCGGAGAGACTATCTTTATTAAATATTACTATTAAAAAGGAATGTTTTTGCATTATTTGGTCGACGTTTGAAAAAAAAACAGCATATTTTATGTGGAGGAAAAGTTACTTTGCATAGCTAGCTCTCTATTACCAGCCTCATTCCGTTCGGCTGTAAAACAAGAGCGCGCCATAAAAATTCCTTCATATAAAATAATATACTTTGCGAGTATTATGACCAATAAATAATATACTAACTTTTTTGTGTTTGTTTATTTTAATACTTTTAATTTTAAAAATAATTTACTGATTTAAAATTTAAAAATGTTAATCAAAGTTTTATTGTAGCGTTTAAATTAAATCAGTATAATGCATAGTAAAGTTGTACGCTACGTTAACCTCAATTAGAAGATTCATTTGATGTTAAGCAATAACCTACCCAATGTTGCGATAACCATTAATGGAATAACATCATTCTGGATAGCCTTAATAATTTCCTGTTCAAAATATTTGGGAACAATTTCTCCTATTTCGTTAGTTTTTAAGGCAATAACACTTTCTTCTCCAATTCCGAGAAATGCAGAAAATTTATATATGGAATAGTGGCATTCTTCCGATGTAAATATAGCTAATTTGGGTAAAATTGAATTTCCTTTTGTCTAAAAAAAAAACAAAAAAATTTGTCCCTCTTGGCACTTAGCATTAAGAAAACATTTATTTTTTATTTCCTTATTAAAAGTTGAATTTATTACAATGGCTATTAAAAAGAATCGAAAACAAACACTTTATTAATATTTTTAACCGATTAAAAAAATATATATTTGACACAAATTTATGTAATAATATTGAAACTCCAAAATGATCACATCTTTTAATTTATTAGGGCTTTCAAACAAAATACAAAATTTTATAAGTGTATGTATGTATGTTAGTATGTCTGTATGTTTTTATGTTTGTATAGTTATATGTTTGTATGTATATATGTTCATTCACGCATTTCTCCGAAACTATTCGGATTTTTAGCATTCTTTTTATTGGCTTACATTTACTCTAACTTAGGGAACAGTAAACATTTCATCAAAATCGGTTCAGTAGATTTTATATATGGACTGTACGTGTAAGTGTAATTAACTTGGTTATTGATACAAGCTATCGGTGTTGTGTCGATGGGAACACATCACAAAATCTCGGTCAAAGTTTGGTTATATAAGAAAATTAATATGGCCGAAACCAAACTTTAAATGATTACAAAAAGTAATTAAATATTTTCTACAAAACTATTATTATACTTATAACAAAAAAATAATTTAGTTTTTACATAAAACTATAAATTACGAAACAAAAAGGTAATAAAAAAAATAACGGAAAATTATGAAATAATATTTTTTTATATACACACTAAATTACCCAACAAAAACGTAATTAAAGGTAGACACAAAACCAATAGGGTGCCTACAATTTTTTTTTGGAGTCGGTGCCAGCAAATCCATCAAGCATAACTTAATCAAATAAAAAACGATAACTTTGCTTGGGCCGACCTTAAAAAAACATAGAAATATAGACCCCTAATTTGTTTTGTATCTACTTTTAATTACGTTTTTGTTGGTTAATTTAGTGTGTATATAAAAAATATTATTTCATAATTTTAAGTTAATTTTTTTTAAGGTAGTTTACTACTAAAAAGAATTTTCTTAAGAATTAAATATAATTAAAATATAGGGTTTATAAAAGTATCTTTATCTAATTAAAAAATATATGTACAGTATGTCCGCGGATGCGGTTAACAAGAGGACAAATGGACCAAAAATTTAAAGATACGAAAAAAGTCATTCTTGATAAAAAATTCTGCTTGTCGAAAAAATATGAACTACAATGAGAAAATGAATTGTTATCATACAGGGCGTCTCAAAAATGCAAAAACATAAAATCAAACAAGAGCAAACAGTCGTTTTTTGACCTTTTAACGTGAAATGATAAATAAAAAACTTGCTCCAAATTTATTTCTTATGCTGATTCCGAACTTTCTAAAGAAAATTTGAATTTACGAAAAATAAAAAAAAATCAACATTTTTGCAAGTACGCATTTTAAATTTATATTTCTTTTACATTTTTAATTTTTTTCATTGTGTATTTGTTTTTATTAATGTTTAGTAATGTAAAGGTAATAATCAAGTTTAATTAGTAAAGTAGTGCGTACTTGCAAAAATGTTGATTTTTAAAAATTATTCACAAATTCATATTTTCTTCAGTAAGTCCGGAATCAGGTTAAGAAGTAAATTTGAAGCAAGTTTTTTATTAATTATTTCACGGTAAAAGGCCAAAAAATGACTGTTTCCTATTGTTTGATTTTAAGTTTTTGCATTTTTGAGACGCCCTGTATGATAACAATCTATTTTCTCATTTTAGCTCATATTTTTTCGACAAGCAGAATTTTTTATTAAGAATGCATTTTTTCCGTATCTTTCAATTTTTGGTCCATTTGTCCTCTTGTTAACCGCATCCGCGGACATACTGTATATCATATATTATCATCTGTAAAAGGAGATATTATTAATAAAATTGAGCATAATTAACATTGTCGATATCTGTCATTTATGAAAGCCATGCATTCTGTTTGGAATATCTCGAAAACGGTTTTAATGATATTTTTAGAGCCTATGCAATATAAATCAAAGCATAAGAAAATAAAAAAAACAAATTTTTTGATCGTTTTGTTAAAAAGATATTGATTTTCAAAAGTTAGGTCTCTTTGTCATTAAGAAATAGTGTATTATTTTTACGTAATCGCTCTTATGAAAGATGCATTTTAGGACTGTGTGGGTACAAAAAGTGTAAAATAGTGTAAAATATTATTAAATAACGAACTGAACATATGTATTGTGTACAGTCTCCTACAAAAATAATATTTTCAAGCATTGAAAACCTCTAAGTTTTAGGAAAGCGTATTCGATCTAATATGGAGCAGCGCTAAATATGTCGTCCATTTAAAATACTGCATCACGAATCTAACTAATATAGGAAAAAAAAAACGCGCCGCCGCGTTCAACAATTAATTTTTGTTAAAGAGATATGGGCGAGTTCGGCGCGGATGGCATGAAAGAGACAAAGATAAAGATGTTCACCCCCAAACCGGCTTGATTTTTTGGACGGGATGGGTGTTACCAAAACCCTATTTCCCTTTTTTAAAAAATGAACAAGGAAATCGGGCCCCCTTTTTCCCTTTCCCCGATCTAGGGGGCACACGTTTGCTGTTGTTTAGTCATATGATTTACGTTGAATGACCTGTTTCTCTGTTGTGTTATTGTGAATAAATCAACTTTTTTGAAAGAAAATATTGTTAAGATAAAGACTAAACCTGTAAAAGGTCTTACTGTGTGAAATTTGTGAGCCCCCGGGAAATTTTTTTTTCCCCGCAGACATTGCGTAAAAACAAGAATATCTGCGGATGAAAATTGCCGGTGTTATAAAGTACTTAAAGTAAATGGCGGCAAATGAACTTGACATTTTGTGGTGGTGCTTTTTAAAAAATAATTAAAATTGAAAGTGTTTTTTTTAAAGATTCGTGTTTCTTTAATTTTGAAGGTTTTTTTTTGTTTTTTTTTTAAAAAAAGTAACAAATATTAGCTTTGGGGAAAATTTCCGTAAGTACGTAGGTATACTTTTTGGGGAAATTTTTTCTTCGTTTTGATTTTTGTTATTGCGTTGCATGGGTTTTTTGGGGGCCCCGCTTATTAGATACTATTTAGTTACTTTATTATTATTATTTTCCTGGTAATCTTCTCGGTATCTTCTCAATTTAATTAATTTACCATGCCAAGTCCTTGTTGGGGCCTGGGTGCAAATCCAATTATAAAACTTCTTTGATGCAGGAGAACCAGTTGATCTGTTTTCATTTTAAAAGGGAAAAAACCCTTTTAAAGCCCATTGGTTTGGAATTTCCTAGACGGTCATGGTCCCCCTCAAAATATTCTGTGGTTTGCGCTAAGCATTTTGTAAAAGTGACTTTAAAGAGAGGATGATTATCGCTTGCCAGATGGGTCAATGAAAAAAGGGACCTACCAAAACTAGACTAAAATTAAATGCAGTGTAGGGATTTGTCCAAATTTCCCCCATTTTTCCCAAAAAAGGCCCCCGTTTCCCAAAAAGTCCTCTTAAAACTTGACATAAACTTGAAAACAATAATGGTCGCCTTACAAACGACACCTATTCTGCACTTTGCCATAGTCCCCCCTGTTTTACTAGAAATAATTGACTATTCATTTTAAAATTTGATTTTTATATTTTACCAGGAAAATTTTTACTGAAAAGTTAAAAAAAAATTTGGTAAATACAGACTTCTCGGAGGTTGTAATTAAATGTTAGCTTTTATGATATTTTTAAAGGGAGAAAAAAAATTTTTGAATCAAACATATATTTAGAAGCGCTGCTGATGGTAATTTTTCTTTTGCTGAGATTAAAAAACGGGGGGACAGCTGTACCCGGGAAAAAAAGATCTTGATTGGACAATACCTCAAAAAAAATTAATAAAAAAATTTTTTTTTTTTTTGAAAAACTGAATACCTAAAAAGAATATGAAATTGACAAATCTCAAATTTTATATGGGTTATGCTGCCCACAAAATTGTAAAAAAAAAAATAATTGTAACATCTGTGTTTCTTTTTCTTGTTGAAATGGGAAACCTAATTTACGACGAATACTTTGATTGTCTACAACGTGGGGGTTTTAAAAAAGGGTTTCCCACAGAAATTGTTAAAGACGTTCTGTTCCATATGGGCGATTTTTGAGAAAAAAATTTTTAATGCCCCCGGGTACTGGGGTGACTTCCAAAAAAAGGAAAATAAAAAAACTACCCCGGTGATCTAACAATTTAAGCACTAAACAACATAAGGCTTTAAGATTTATGCCCCAATGTATTTTTTAAGAGAACAAAAATATGTTCATTATGATGTGCTCTATATTTTCAAACATTCTTTTTAAAAAATTATGAAAAAAAAAAATAACAAAAATGCCAAAAAAAATCGGAAAAGGCGAGTCAAAAAACAAAAAAAGGAAACTAGACACATTTAATAAATAAATAAACAAAACTAAAAATAAGTAAATTACTAACTAAATGTTAAATTTCACTTGTTTCCTTTTACAACAGCATCATGTTCTTTTGCCTTGACCTATGCCCTAAATTAATTTGTTTTATAGTTTAAATATTATATAGGGTATATTTATTTTTTTTAATTATTATACTGATTTAATTATTTTAATGGA
>JAHBCN010011258.1:0-29602 GCA_019359885.1 Listronotus oregonensis | reverse complement strand
AAAGAGTTTGGACTCCCCTAATAGAAGACAAAAACATAAAAAAATTAGAAAAATAAAAAATGTTGAGCAACATGGTCTGGGTGATTTCTAATGAAACCTATATAGGGCAAACAGGGCGTTCTTTACAAGATAGAATAAAAGAACACAGAAATTCAATTCTACCCACCAAGAGAAATACCGGTTTTGCGGAACACTGCATAGACAATAATCATTTTTTTAATAATGGGGATGTAAAGTTATTACATAACATTCAGAAGGGTAAACAAATGGATTATTTGGAAATTTTGGCCATTAAGAAATCTATAAGCAATAAAGACAACTTAACAAATAATCAAACAAATTTTGTAGGTACGCCCATCTTAGACACCGCAATCAAAATAATTTAGTGCCATAAAATGTTTACTATAGGCCATCTGTGTAAGTTTAAGATAATTTTATTTTATTTTTAAGCTCATTCTTCTTAAAAAGATCTTTGAAAACGGTCGTGATACCGAAACACGTGTCAGATCTATCTGAATAAAAATTTGTGAAACTTTACACCGAGTGTTTTATTTTAAATTAAAGAATATTTACCAAAAACTAATTTGCCTAAGATGTTTGACCTTTGATTTATTATCTGGACCATGTGGTATCATTCGTATCGTAGTCACCATTTGTGAGTATAAAAGCTAAGGAACTAACCACAACTAATTGTTCTGTGATGGACTCAACCAATTTTTATACCAAATATTAGTCCTGCATTCGTAAATTTTCTTAATACACAGTTAGAGAGTAGCACTGTATATCCAGTGGCGGCGCTAGACCACATGTAGGCCTGGGCGACATCAAGTTCGCGAGGCCTCTTTTACTTCTCAGAAAAAAAACCGAAGCCGAAGAAAAAAGCCAAATCATAAAATAATGTATGAGTAAACGATTTTTATTGTTGATAATTAAATGATAACAGAAAATACACACATAATTTAAAATAGTCGAACTTTTTGACTTTTCGCCTAGGCTCACTGAATTTTTTCAGGATTGTGTCGTAGGTAAGACTAGCGCTACTACAGCTTTAATTGACTTCTCAAATAGGTCTTTATCAATTTTAACTTTGAGAAGCTTTTCTCAGCGGAGGCTGTACTGACCGAAACTGTGAGCAGGATCCTGATTTTAATGAACACATTTGGATATATTTCTTCCAAATTATTTTCTAAAATATATTGGATGAGTTGTTTCGCGTCGTTAATAGAGGCTAGTGAATAAGTTTTTAAAGCTAAAGTTCTTCATATAGTTCGAAAGGCTGTATGTCACCGTTTTCCCCTTCCCGAAGTATTGTACCTAAATCATTGCAATGTTTTGAAAAAATCCTCCCTTGGTATAGATTTCAAATGATTGATGTCATAAATAAAAGCAAATTGAGTAAAGTAGTCATTGAGCGCTTCAAATCGACAATCGATGTCGACTATTATAGCATCTATCATGGTGTTAAAAAAGTTGACTCTGACTTGCATTTCAGAAGATTCAACTGGTTCATGAATATGCTCGTAACCGAAACGTATTATGCTTTGACATAATTTTAACAGCTAATAGGTCTCGGAAACAGAAATCAGTTAGTGGTAGTATCTTTAGGTCTTTTTTTACTGTTATGCACGTTGTGGAGACGTTGGTTGTTTTACTGTATATTAGTCCTCCACCCACGTCCCCTAAACCTCTTACTTTTCCTCTGTAGACCCAGGGTTCCTGTATGAGGGCCACGTGAAAGTTCCTCATAACATTAGCAAGTACTGTTTCTTGGTTGTCCGTAAGGATCCCATGAGTAATGGGGAAGAGGTGGTCAGCGCCTGCGGTGCTCCTGCACAGGCGTAAAGCTATTTACTCCGGGAGGTCGCCCTGTATCCCAGAGGCTACGTTCACGACACCTTTTGACCCCGGTGCCATCCATCCTTCGGTACAGGTCGCATAACTCCACTGGATTGGGGTTTGGATCCTTCTTAGTCTGGTTTCTCCTCGTAGACCTTCCCGCATGAGTGGTCCTTTCGGTCTAGCTCTAAAAGTCATTGGAACACGCAAGTCCGCTCACCCGGCTCTTTTCATTGTCAAGTAAGGATCCTTCGAGCGGGTTTGACGTACCTTACTATTAAGTATGAAATTAATAACTAATAACTTAAACTTTTGTCCACTAGAACGTTGGGGTGCTGACTTTACATTACATTACGCGAGTCTGCGAGTCGAAGAAATCGCGTCGAGTGAAAGAAATCACTCTCACAGAAAAAAGAAATATAGATAACTAAAATAAACAACATGGGAATTCCCCGCCCAGAATCTCGTGCACGAAATTAAGCGTTTTCACACTGCCTGACACGATATCGGTATCGGGCGGTCATAATGAAGAGCACACACACATTATGTTAGTGCGGGTGCTATAAATAAACGCACATATAATTTCTGTGTAAACCTATGAATGCAATATGTAAATAAATGATAAATGACAATACATATGTACCTACAAACAATTTCACCCAAAACCTACAAGTAGCGTGTCAGGCACAGTGTGTCACAGAGCTCATTCGGGCACAAAATTCATTTTATAGTGTTGCCAGACAGACGATTCTGAATACCCGCAATAATACTCACTAAGCAGATGATAAACTCCCGCACAAAAAAACCGGCACCCTGGATTTTTTGCTAAGTTTGATACTTTATAACTTTTTTGTTTTTAATCCGATTTTTACAATTCTTTTGCCCTTTTATAGATAATTTAATTGGGAATGTGCTGAATTTTTTCAATGATGGGTCATGTTCGATAGGGCGCTATTATACCGGGTGAATCAATGTGTGTTTTTTTGACCTAAGTTTTAAACACCCTGTAGAGATATTGGGGCTGTTATTTTTAATACTGACAGTTTTTTTGATAAAGTTACATGTAGTCCTAACATTTTCTTTTTTGACTCATTTCGTTATCTCTAGTTTTAGAAGAGATACGATGTTTTTAATAAAATTCTGTTTTTAAAGGCATTTTTATGGAGACAATTAAATTAAAACAATACTAAAGTTAAAAAAAAATAGTAACATGTATGACCTTTTCTATCTTCAATAACAGCGCGCATTCTGCTAGGTAAGGAGTGAATAAGTGTGACGATTCTTTCTTGGGGAATTAAATTATATTCTTGGGAAAGTGCTATCCGTAGCTCTTGTAAAGTGTCTGGCTGCATAGGGCGACGACGAACAGCTCTTTTCAACTGATCCCAAAAATGTTCAATTGGATTCAAATCCGGACTACATGCAGGCCAGTCTAACCATCGAATGCCAACATCATCTAAATATTCATTTACCACCCGTGCAACGTGGCCTAGCATTATCATACATTAGTATAAATTGTTCACCGATTAAGGGAGCAAATGCAACTATTGCCTCTTGAAGAATATCTTCAATGTATCGATGTGCATTTAGTGCTCCATTATCCACAAATATGAGTTCAGTTCGTGCATCAGTCGAAATACCCGCCCACACCATAACGGAACCACCTTGATAAGATGTTAGCTCTGTTATGGTGCATTTGGCAAATCTTTCATTTGGTCTCCTATATACCCGCTCACGACCATCCGGCGACCGAAGACACACCCTCGACTCGTCTGTGAAGAGAACATTACACCACTGCTCCATAGTCCAGTTTAAATGTTCTCTGGCAAATCGTAACCGTTCTCGTCGATGATGCCGAAGTAATCTTGGTTTTTTTGCCGGCCTACGTGAACAGAGCTCAGCTTCGTTTAACCTCCTTCGAACCGTTTTGTCACTAATATTGACCCCACGTATCATTCGCAACTCATTTTTTAAAGTCACGGAAGTTGCCCTTCGGTTTCTTAAAGATCTTACCACAAGGAAGCGATCGTCAGCTGCAGTCGTTTTTCTCTTTCTACCAGATCCTTGCCGTCTAGTAAAATTTCCTTTTTCCCAAAGCATCTTGAACTTGGCCCTTAAATCCCAACGTACTAGCTACATAACTTTTATTATGACCCTCCTTTATTAGAGCAACAATTTTTGCTACGTCTGTTATAGTTAACACCATGCTGACACCAATAACTATTACAACAATTTTGAGGGCTGTCACTGTCTAATACTTATAACAATTTTAAAGTTGACTTGATTTAAAAATGACTTGTGATCTAATAAATTTCGTAATTTGCAGAGTTTTATTAAAAACATCGTATCTTTTCTAAAACTAGAGATAACGAAATGAGTCAAAAAAGAAAATGTTAGGACTACATGTAACTTTGTCAAAATATTGTCAGTATTACAAATAACAGCCCCAATATCTCCACAGGGTGTTTAAAGCTTAGGTCAAAAAAACACACATTGATTCACCCGGTATAATAGCGCCCTATCGAACATGACCCATCATTGAAAACATTCAGCACATTCCCAATTAAATTATCTATAAAATGGCAAAAGAATTGTAAAAATCGGATTAAAAAGAAAAACGTTATAAAGTATCAAACTTAGCAAAAAATCCAGGGTGCCGGTTTTTTTGTCCGGGAGTTTATCATCTGCTTAGTTTTTTTTCGAATTGTTCGGGGCGAGATTGGCGAAATTAAAATAAATATAGGTAACTTGTAAAACTTTTTTGCGAGCCCCCTCAGGCACGAGGCCGTCGGCAGTGGCCGACGTCGCCGACGCTTAGCGCCGCCACTGTGCATATCTATCATTGACAGAGAATACAATTACTCTTTTATACATTACCTTCTTCAGCTGCCTGCTCCATAATAAGTTCAATCATACGAACCAGGTCATAAACATCTGATTTTAATCTACTGGTTCCATTTGACTTGGTCGTTATCTCTGTGGTAACTATGTCAGAAATATATGTTTCTAGTACCCGTACTTCCCCCGCTATTTCGTTTTCAATTGACGCTAACAGTTTTTGGGCGCGTTCCAGAAGATCGTCAACCTCATCGTGCAACTCTGGATTTAAATTTATGGGACTGCTCTAAAAATAAAAGATGTGTTTTGGCAAACATGACGCTTGGACGATAGTGATCGTTTTTGTCGTAAGTGTTTAAAGGAATAATAAATAATAAAACACCTTTTCTTCTGAGCCAAACATTGCAGCTGCAAGGAGTTAAAAAAAGGCTTAAATAAAAAAAATCAATTTTAATATGTTGTACAGTAACGGCCATTCTTGGGCATTTTTTTTCCCTTTCGAAAAATAGGCTTACACCAACTTCTACTGAATATATATATATATATATATATATATATATATATATATATATATATATATATATTTATATATGTTTTGTTGAAAAACCTAATAAAAAAACAGGTATCCGTTGTCAGTGTCTAAAAATATTTTTAAAATGCCAAACTTAACTTTGGATCAAAAAGTATTAATTATTAATTATATTGAGCAGAGAGGTTGGCCAGAAAGGGATGTGACGAAAGAGCTTAACATCCTAAAGAGTACTATTTATTTTGTTAAAACAAATGACAGGAAACACACTCCTTTGAGAGGAGAGCTGGAAGTGGTCGCTCCAAACTATCAAATCAAGAAGAAGCCAATACTTTAGTTAATGTTTTGAGAAACCAATCATTTAAATCTGTAGTTACAGCAAACACGGAAAGAAATTTCCCAGCATCGGTTAGAACGGCACGGCAAAGAATAAGGCAATATATCCGAATTGCGCCGCCACCCAGCAGCCTTATAGTTATTTACATTACAAGATGCGAAAGTTTCCTTTTTGGTGTGAGGTGGTTTTTAAAAAACCTCCGAACACTTGAAAGGCCTTTCGCATCGTGTAATGTATTATATTTTTTCTGCTACTGTTCTATGTATCGCATAATTTAATAATCATTAACATCATGTTTTAATAGAAATATCAGAGATTTTGAAATTTTATCTGTTAAAAATTAATCCATAGCAACACATTTATTGTTGACATTGTCTGTCATCAGCACTTGTCAGATTTTGAATTATTGTTAATTTAGTATAAATCCATTCCCATTTTAAAATGTTAAATGAATATGAAAATGGCATCCAAAAGGCCGCTGACCTTGCGTGTGCCTCACTTCTGCCAGACAAATCTAAAGAGAGGTACCATCAAACATATAAATCGTTTTCTGAATGGCTTGCTACAAAAAATGTGGGGCGGATTGACGAGAATGTGATGTTGGCGTATTTTCAAGAAAAATCCGAGTCTTTATCACCACCAACCCTCTGGTCTGTATATTTCATGCTCAAGTTAACAATTTCCGTAAACAAAAATCAAGATATTTCGGAGATCAAGAAACTAGTTGCTTTTATTAAAAGGAAAAACGATGGTTATGAGGCAAAAAAGTCAAAAATTTTTAAAAAAGAAGAAATCAAGTTTTACTTAACGCGCCTGATCAAAGTTACTTAGCAATGAAAGTAATAGCCATTATGGGAGTGGCTGGGGCATGCCGGACAGACGAAATATACAGAATGAAGCTAAGTGATGTAGAAATAAGAAATGACGTGGCTATAGTAAAAATAGTGGAGTCTAAAAATAAAGTTAAAAGAAACTTTGTAGTAACCAACGATGAAGGCTCAGTTCCTTATGTCAGATTTCTACAGGAATATATTAAGCTGAGACCAAGGAATGCTCTAGATGAGCGTTTATTGTATCGTTATGAAAGAGGTAAATGTGTTAATCAAGTAATTGGAAAGCACACTATTTCAAATGTACCTAAAGAAATTGCGAAGTTTTTGAAGCTTGAAGACATCAGTAGATACACTGGCCATTCTTTTAGAAGAACGTCAACTACGTTCCTTGCCAATGCTTCGGATGTCGATATTTTGGACTTAAAAGTGCATGGAGGTTGGAAGTCTTCTTCTGTTGCGGAGGGATATATTGCTGAATCCTATAGTAATAAGGTGGAAATTTCAAAGAAGATTTTACACGAAATTCCTACCAATATTTCCTCTAATGAAGTAACAGTGAAAAATATGAATATTAACGTAGTTAAAGGTGATAACGATACCCCAACAACAAATTTAAAAACTGTTTCTTTTGCTAATTGCTCAAATTGCACAATTACTTTTAATGTTAATACCTAACCTAGTTTTTCAAAATATTTTGTCATAAATTAGTTACTTTTTATAAATAAATCCTAATATTTCCCACAAGCATATTTTCTTTTTTTTACTCTTACTTTTTTGTCCAGGCGCTGAAAATATTACTTTCGTAGCTAGCAACGCTTAGCAACCAGGTAACACGAAGGTTCTCTTTCGTTATCATTCGCGTTGCTAGGACCACAAAGTTTTCTTATTTATACAGTAGTAGAAAAAAACCTTTTTTAACAAATGCAAATAAAGAACAACGCATTGGATTTGCTCTACAATTTTACTTGGAAACTCCGATTTTTTGGGAAAATATAATATTCATCGATGAAAAAGTGTTGTAGTCGTGCTATAATGGTATACTTAAGGTATACAGGCCACAGAAACACGATTTGATGAAAAATATATATTAAAAGTTTACGACGCGGATAAAGCATAATTTTTTTTTCAAAAATTTTTTGCTGAAAATTCATTTTTTTTAGGCTTTACAATTTTTTTTTTATATTTTTTTAACGAGGCCTGTTGACTCACGTTATGATATAAAAATATATGTGATGTGTCTTTAGTAGATTTAGCTTTATGATTTTTTTCATAATTTTTAAAAGGGGTATAGGGGTCAAAAAATCAAAATCCATTTTTTTTTCATTATTTTTTGATATATTTTTAGAATAAAACTTTTATTTTTATTATTATTATTATTTTTTTTTAAGAAAAGGAGTTTTAAATAACTATTGGATTAAAACGAGGGGTGACTTTAAAGGAAAAATAATTGAAATATTACGAAGAAGTAGAGGCAAATTAAAATAAAGGTCTTTACCAGTTTATCTTAAATCTTTTCAATCCAAAAGTTATTTAAAACTATTATTGTTTAAAAAAATTAAAAAATAAAATAAAATTAAAAATAAATTATTTATTATTAATATCTGTAAAACCACTTTAGATATTTTAATAAAATTTGGCATACATGTACTATGTATCAAAAAGCATTTTTTAGTGTACCACATTTTTTTTATTTCCACCAGTGTCGTTCGTATGAAATTTGACCTGCCTATTTTGGCAGACGTTAATGGTACGCCATTGATTTTTCTTAAAATTAAAATTATTTTTGAAATCCCCAACATTTACTTAAGAGTTTCCAAAATAAAAAAAGGGGAATAATACAAAAAGAAAATTAAATTTTTTTTTTTTATACTTCTACTTACTTGCATACGACAAAATAGGAAAGCAAAAATTAAACCTTTAAAAAACATTTTAGCAAAATATTTTGAACGTCAATTTACACTACCTTGAGGACAAAGTACCAATTGACTGTGCGTGTTTCGACTATTTCGTAAATTCTACTTATATCTAAGTCTTAATCTTTACTAGGACAATAGTTTATCAGTCAGTAAGTGTTCTGTAAAAAAACCTGATAATAATTGAGACGAGCGAAATTAATTCGAGTGCACAAATATTATTTGTATAAATATATATTTTGCTGGAACAATATTGCTGAATACAAAAATTATTTTTTTCTATAAAGTGACACATTCATGCATCCCTTTATAGTCCAACTAGAAAGATTTTGTTTTTTCTTTCATTCCCAGAGCGTCTAGGAATATTAAATTTGTCGCCTGTAGTGATCTCTACTTTCCCTCCAAATCTTTAGAAATCTCAGAAAATGCTAAATTTTTAGTATATTTAATGAGTATACTAAGATAAACTTAATAAAAGTTCGGATAATTAACACGGCGAGCATAGGAAAGGTTGTATTTTTGACAAGTTTTTTAATTTAAAAGAAAAAATAACTGTCAGAAATTTCAAAACAAACTGTTTACTAACCTTTTTGTTCTGAGCTTAAAATAAAAATCCAAAAATTTTTGACCCTTTTATTGTTGAGATATAATGACGCAAAGTTCAACAATTTAAATATCGACGAGTTGAACAGAAACAAATTGACAATGATGTACGCGAACATACTAAAATATTGGAGCAGTAAATTCAAAGGGATAAAGGGAAAAAAAATTTTAAGATACAAATTTAGGACAGGAAGTGACCATAGATTAGTCAGAGCAAGATTTGTTTTCGACCTTAAATTGGAGCGATTCAAACTAACACGAAAACCAACAACATTCGGGGAAAAAATTTAAACTTAAAAAAACCCACAAATACGAAAAAACGCTTAACGAAAAAATACATGAAGACATAGATAGCCCCGGTAATAATACTTCCCCAATGGGAAAAGTTGGGGGACCTCAAAACGAAAAACACACAGGAAAATTTAAATAACGAAACGAAAACCACTAAAACAAAGAAGAGAAATGAAGTCCAAAATAACATACAAGAATAGAGTACAGAAAACGGGACTAAGGAAAAAAGGAGGCATTGAAAACCGAAAAGTGAGGTCATAAAAACCGAAAAATTGGTAAAAAGAGCTCTGATTTTTAGGAAACGATGGTAAAAATAATTTGGACCAGATTCTAAGCGATATACGAAGCCCCAGAAGAAGTTCCTGAAATAACAACACCGCCAACAGGAAACCTACCAGAAGTTATAACGGAAAGTGGAAGCAGCGAAAAGCATGAAAAAGGGGGGAAAGCACGGGAAACGACGGTTACATTGGGGGGAAAACGGCGAAAAACAGGGAAAATCTTGGCTAAAATGAACCTCCTAAGAGACAAACGTATCGACGATTGGAAACCGCCAATATCATTCAAAGGGCAACAAGGAAGATAAAAAAACTATAACCAATAAGCCTTCTCCCAATTTAAAAAATTTTAAAAATCATTAAAAAAGGGTAAAAGTACCTAGTCTCCCAAAAGAGAACAACGGGTTTTTTGAAGTCTTAGAACAATAGATCATATTTAAACACAAAAGAAAATGGGGTCACAAAGAATATAAAATACCCATAGCAAAAATTTTTATTGACTTCGAAAAAGCTTTCGACTCCATATCCCCAAACTTTCAAACCCTAACAAAACAGGGAATAGACAGCATACATTGAAACCTTGAGCAATATATCAGACACCAAGAAAAGTAAAAATATATGAAGAACTCCGGATTTTCCCCACTACTAAAGGCGTTCGACAAGGGGCGCAATTTCCCCCAAAACTCTTCACAGCAACTCTAGAACAAACATTCCGAAAGTTAGACTGGAACAACAAAGGTCTGTCTATAGATGGAGAATATTTCAACCACCTAAGATTCGCTGATGACATAGTTCTGATAGCTACCATCCTTGCTGAATTACAAGAACTAATAAACGATTTAAACACAGCCAGCACGGAAATCGGATTAAGGATGAACCTAGCAAAAACGAATGAGCTGGTAGACAATAAAGAAATAATAACAATAGATAATACAGTCTTAGAAACTGTAGATGAATATGTGCACCTGGGACAGCTAATACACAAATCTGGTTAACTACTCCCAGAAATCAATAGAAGGATCAAACTAGCCTGGAAAGCATTCGGACGAAACTCTATCATATATAGATCTAGAATGACATACGGCTGTGAAACTTGGACACTCCAAGACAGATCCATGGAACGAAGAATGCTAGGAATAACAAGACCAGACCGCAAAAGAATAGCATGGATTAGACAGAAAACCCAAGTGACAGATGTCATACAAAGAATTAAATGTCTGAAATGGCAATGGGTAGGACACATAGCTAGAAGAACGGACAAACGGAATAAGCCATGGCTAATATTTTTCATACCCTTCTAACTATTTGGTCTTGTGTGTGTTTTTGTCAAACAAAAATGAACGAATTATAGTATTCTACTTTTTAAATAAACAAATAAAAATGGCACATATTCACTGATTAAAAATCCAAAGGGTGTTTATATTTGATAAGCTTCGCTTGGTGTTCTACTCACTTCGTTCTCATCCGAGATGATATATTGGAACTTAGCAGCAATGGCCTGTATCGATCAGGCATTGTGAATGTGGCTCATGACGTAGATACCGTTTTCGCGCCATAGTTTTATATTTAAAGTATATGGAATAAAAGTTTTTTTAGTCAGTAAATTAATATGTGCAAGGAGTCTAATAAACGAGAAGAAAACTTTAGTATGTATTGACAATTGATTTTATTCTTTTAGGCTCACAGACCACATTAAAGTTCACTTTGGCAAAGACGAAAAAATTCCAGCATATGATCCGAAATTACAGACACCCCGCTATAACTGTAAAAAGTGTTCATTTAAAACAATGACGAAAACACATCTCGACCGCCATGTGGCATCTCACAATAAAGCTGACGAACAGCGATTAGCTTGTGCTAAATGTCCATTTACCTGCAAGTCAAAGGAAGATCTGGTTAATCATATTAAGTGTCATAATGGTGAAGGAAAATTAAAGGTATGTAAGTCTGGATGCTTTCTGTCTGTCTTTATTTCGCTCAAGCCTTTGCCCAATAAGTTGACATCTCCTTTTATCGGACTGAAAATCTCTACACCTAAGAAACGGGTTTGCCAGACGTGTATAGTCGTAGTCCAAACATTCCATGGTAGCAGGTTTTTGCCGGTAAATGTATCGTATCGGTTTTTTGGGTTTTTCTCGATTTTTTGGTGTTTGACTCTCAATTTTGATTTAAGATTCGTGATCAGCGAAAAAAAAAATACAACAGAAAATCTTAGTTCGACACCAAGCACACACCACTTTTTTTGTGGACCTTTGTTATTTTTAAAACATTTTTACAAATACATTCTTAGTTTTACAACAGTGTTTGAGTATTTTTTAAGTGAGTATGTTATTGTGAAGGTATGTACACACCGAAAAAACAAACATCAGCGAACAAACGTTTTTCTTTAGTGTAGACAGTAAAAACGCGAACAAACGTTTGTTTGTTCTTGTTCATACATGTTCAGTAGACGTCGGTACATAAAAGGTATGTACACACCGAAAAAACAAACAAGAACAAACATCGGAACACGTTTTTCTTTATTGTCGTAAAAGCGAAAAATTTTTTTTCTTTTCAAAGTTATATTACTAAAAACAGAAATCGACAACGTTTAGTTGGACAGTTGAAACCAACAAACGTTTTTTGTTCTTGTTTAAAATTTCCAGTGGACTCGGTACATCAAAGATAATTTTTTTTTTAATTTCTAAGGTATGTATACACCAAAAACAAAAGAACAAACCCGTTCGTAGGTAGTCGCAAAACAAGTCATCGTTTTTTTACCTTGTGTTTATGTGTTTTTGTTTATTGTTGCGTTTTTGTCTACTAGCGAATAAAATATTTGTTCACTCTCGTTTGACCAGTTGAAAAGTTATGGATGACGACGAACAAAATTTATTTCTCGGTTGTACACACCAAAAACAAAAAAAAACAAACATTCGTTTTGTTTTACCTAGTTTGTATGTGTTTTTTTTTGTTGTTCGCGTTATTTGTCTACATAGCGCAACCAAATGTTTGTTTACTCTTGTTCGACTAAATTGGAATAGTTATGGATGACCATAAAAAAAAAAATTCTCTTTGATGTACCGACGTCCACTGGAACATGTGTAACAAGAACAAACGTTTGTTCGCCGTTTTAACTGTCTACACTGAAGAAAAACGTTTGTTCGCTGATGTTTGTTCTTGTTTGTTTTTTCGGTGTGTACCAAGGAAGTTTAAAGGTGTATGGAAGCCCAATGCTATGGCCCATTCGATCAAAAAATGTCAGCCCAGTATGAAAATAACTGTCAGAGTTGCGCCGATTCTGGCAATAAAAATTCCACGAAATAATTTAATGTTTCTCTTACACACTGATAAATCAGTGTGAAGTTAGCCAAACATTATAATTTTATAGAGCCGGAGTACCGTTTTGGATTGATAAAAACCTTCTTATTTTAGTGATTAGTGTTTATTAAATTGTGACTATAATTTTGTGTTTATTGTTTGTTACTTATAATATCGTAACAAAATGACTAAAGGTTGTATGGTTTTGTCTTGCAAATCCAAGGGTAACATACCCGTCTTTTTAACTTTAGGTAAGTATTTTTTATATTTAAATTAGGTGCTTTTATAAGACGTAACGTTAGGTAACCGAATAAATAATAATATATCAATTATGAATAATAGAAAATGAAAATTTCATAGGAAATATTAGTGAGAAAAGTAAGGCAATCTTAACTATCTTTTAGATGATTTCCACAATGTTTGTGTATTTCTGTGGATTATTAAAAAGAAATAAGGTTTACATTTAGGTACTTTTATTTCATTTAATAATTTAGTACACTCTTTTAAAGGATCAAAATTATTGATTACTGGGCAGACCAGGCAAATTTTAATATATACAGGTCCTCTAATTGAATGAAAGGAAGTACAATTTTGGTACGGTTTTTTGGGGCGCTGATTACAAATCTAAAAAAAAAAATTCGGCAATGTTTCGTTTTCGAGATATTCATCATCAAAATTGAAAATCAAACTAACCTTATTTACACTATTCCTCCTTCTTTTTGCACAAAATTCTTGATTTTACACTAAATTGGCACACAATATTTTACAAACACCTTTAAAAAACTTTTTTTATGTTTATTTTACACCTTTTTTACACTTTTATTTTTTAAGCAAATATGGCTGCTGCTTTTTTGAAAAAAAAAAACTTAAAGAGTTTCGTCAATTTAATGGAAAAAAGATGTAAAATAAATAAAAATAACTAAGGAGTTTTTAAAAAGGTGTTTATAAAATATCGTGTGCCATTTAAGTTATAAAATCGAATTAAAATATTGTACAAAAAGAAGGGAGAAATATAGTGAAAATGAGGTTAGTTTAATTTTCAACTTTTGATGAAGATCTCGGAAACAAAACGTTGCCGAAAAGATATTTTTTCAGATTTGTAATCAGCCCCAAAAACCCTGTATACCAAATTTGATCAAAATCGGAGAGGAGGCAACTTTCGAGACAATACCATTTGTTTAAAAATAAATTAGATTTTTGGTTTCTTAATCTTGCATTATCAACTTTTTAAGCTCGACATACTGTACACACATAATATTTAACGGATACTGTTACAATGGATACTCAGGTACCAAAGGTTACTAAACATTTTTAACCACTGTTATTCTGTCTCATAAATGTTTGTTATTAGTGAAAAGTATATGCCTAAAAAGCAGTTATAAAAATTTTCACTTTTAATGTACAACCAGAATCTTAGGATTAGATTAAACTCATTTACACTATCTTGCCCTTCTTTTGTCACAAAATTGGTGATAAGTACATAATACTATCATACAATGTTTGAAATTTATTTTAAAAAATCGTGTTTTTATTTATTTACAAAGATTTTTGGTAAAAATACAAAACCTCCAAAAATATCGACCATTTAAATAGAAGGCAGTAAAGTGGCGCCATCTATTCTTTCCATATTATATCAGATGATATAAAATCTAATATTACACAATAATTTTAAATATTCTATAGTAGTATCCTTTAATAACCAACAATTTTGTGCAAAAAATAAAAAAAAACAGTGAATGTTGGAATTTGACATTTGATGATGTCAATTTTATAGATAGTAACAAAGAATTATGGATATCCGGCCCTGACCTACTATTCATTGCGCAAATTCCGCGGGCCAACCCCCTATTCCCGCTGCCCTGCACGCCGGGACAATTTTGTTCTACAGTATTGGGCTTCCATACACCTTGAAACTTCCTTGGTGTGTACCTACCTATAAACAAGAACAAACAAACGTTTGTTCGCGTTTTTACTATCTACACTAAAGAAAAACGTTTGTTCGCTGATGTTTGTTCCTGTTTGTTTTTTCGGTGTGTACATACCTTAACTATTTCAACTAGTCGAACAAGAGTTAACAAACATTTGGTTGCGCTATGTAGACAAAAAAAGCGAACAATAAACAAAAAACACATACAAAGAAAGTGAACAAGAACGAATGTTTGTTCTTGTTTGTTTTTTCGGTGTGTACATTTAATGTAATTTAATGTTTGATATTAATGAAATATTTGTTATGTAGTTTAAGTAGAACAAGATATTTTGAGTGTCACAATGTTTCTTCCGAGGCCGTTTGAAGAATTTAGTAAAACCTAAATTTAATAAATAATGATAAACTCTGCAATTAAAAAATGTTTAATAAGCTACTTTA
Organism: Listronotus oregonensis; assembly: GCA_019359885.1. NCBI lineage: Eukaryota > Metazoa > Arthropoda > Insecta > Coleoptera > Curculionidae > Listronotus > Listronotus oregonensis. The sequence continues at coordinate 14,479 of JAHBCN010011258.1, read as the reverse complement.
TAAAAAAAAGTGTTACTTAATCATTTGTTTGTTGTATTTATCCAGCAAATAAAAGAATAGTAACTGTTTATTTGTTATGATTGCCTTCCGTGGTCCATCCATATATATTACTTTCTTTTTAATAAGTAAATGACCTTATTGTTGCCTCGCACCATAAAAATATAACCAATATTTACTTGGTACTAAAATATACAATTTATTTTCAGTGTCCTTGGTGTACATTTTCTCATGACAGTGTCGGCGTAATGACAAGGCATAAACGTCTCCACAGGGATGATCGAGAAATGGAACTCTTGAAGAAGAAACGCAAAAAAGGGAAAAAAGATCCTCGGTGTCCGATTTGCAAAGAACTGTTCCCGGCGCCATCTTACGTCAAACGTCATATGAAAAAGCATCAGACAGTAGACCAGGTGGAAGATCCGGTTTTCTGTGCTCATTGTCCCTACCGCACTAAGCACAAAATAAGGTTTTCATAAATCACATACAATGTCATTTTAAAAAAGAGGGACCTAAGTGTGACTTTTGTACTTTTAGACATGATAGATCGAACGTTATGACCATTCATATGAGGCTTCATACCAATAACAGTAACGAAATATAAATTAAGAATTAATAAATAATAAAATGAAAAAAAATTTTTTAAAGGTCAATTAGATAAAAAATATATACATCCTGGTTTGGAAAAATAAAAAATGCATCCACCTTATCTATATTTTTCATTTAAAAAAAACCCTTTTTTTTGGAACTTTTTATTTTTTAAAAAAAAAAGCCATTTCCTGTTTTTTTTCCAGATTTTAATAATCAATCAGAAAAACATATTTTCCCCTTTTTTTATTCAATAGATAAAATTTTTGGGTTCGGTAGAGGTTTGGGGGATTTCCTGCGTTCTGCTGCAATTGCTCAAAACTGCATTCTTGGGACAGTTTCCTAAAACAGTTTTTTGGCCACATTTATTTTGAAATTAAAGGTTTTTTTTAAATTTTTTTATTTTTTATTATTAAAACTTTAAAACATTTTGGGTTTAAAAACTTTTCAAAATCTTCAGGACATGCACATTAAAATATTTATTTATACTGAGTATATATTTGTGTATTTATATATATATAATATATATATATATATATATATATATATATATATATATATATATATATATATATATATATATATATAATATATTTTTATATTATTTATTTTTAAAATTTTTAATTTATTTTCTTGAACCTTTTTAAAAAACTCATTTCTTGTTTTCCCTTTTTTTTAGGATTTTGGTTTCAAAGAAATAAAATTTTTTTTTGAGTTAATTTTTTTTAACGTTTTAGGTTTTATATTTTTCATTAGAAAAAACATTTTGAAAAAATATTAATAATTTTTTATTTATTTTAATTATTTTAATTTTTTAAAAAAATTTTTAAAAAATATTTTAATTTAATAAAAAAAAATTTTATAAAATTTGAAAATTTTTTAAAGAGGTTTGGAGAAATTAAAGATTTTCCTAAATTAAATCAGATTGGGGATTTTTATATTATAATAACTATCAATTTTTTTTGTTTGTGGGGCTGATTTTTTTGCTCGCCCGGGTGGGGGCCCCCTTTTTAAATTGAGTTAGTATTCAACAGAGCCTTACGAATATATAAATAAAAGACTATTTAAATTTTGACACATTTGTTTTTTTTAAATATTTATTTATAAAACTTGAATATCAAATGGTTTTTCAAATTATTTAAATCCTTATCAGGATATCTACACTATTACATTAATTAAAACCTTTATCTTATATAATTAAAACAATATAAATAAACTTTTATTATAATATTTTTATTATTATTATTATTTTATAACTCGTTTGAAAAATTTTGAAAATTTTAAAAAATATAGAAAAAGTATTTATTGATTTATTTTCTTTACTGAAATTTTTTTATTTATTTTTTTTAAATTTTTAAATTTAAAATTGTGTTAAATTATTATAATAAAAATTTTTTTGGTCCAACAATTTATTAAATAAAAAAAAATCTTTCAAAAACAATATCTATTCTGAGTCTAGACCTGTCCTTTTCTCCTAGCGGCGAGAAATCTTATTAACCTTATTCGGTTTTAAAATGTCTTTTTCTAAGTTACCTTTTTTTTACAAAACCGAGTTCTCTTCTAAGTGGTAAAGAAAAGGATCTAATATTTATACAAACAGGCTGGTTCTTCTAGAAAGGTTTATTTAACTGGACTATCAAAATCCATCAGCTGAGCAACATTGGCACTTTGAAATTTTTCAACATCTGGTTGACGAACTTTTTTACTTTTTGTTCATGGGAAAAGGGCCCGATTTTATTTAATTTTCACTTTTCCAGGTAAATTTATTATATTTACTTTGAATTGATTTTTTTTTACACATTTACTTAATTTTACTTTCTTTAAACATAAAACTTTGGAAGAAAAAAATGTATAATTTTTTGGTTATGTCTGGGCCCTTAAACTATGAAAACCCCTTTCTTTTGTCTTTTTCGGCCCCCGGGGAGCGTAGTTACTTTAGCGACTAATTTGGCTAAATCCCCTTTTTTTCAGAGTTAATTCATTTTCCCCCCCCAAAATTCCCTATTCCCGGGAACATGGCGTCTTTCAGGCACCTGAAAAGGGAAATTTTAGGGTGGACAAATAGGGAAAAATTTTTAATAATAAAATTTTAACTTTACTAAGGGGCCCTTACTTTTTCTGTTATTATCTGGGCAGCTATAATTAATGTATTTAGAAAATTTAATGTCTTTTTAATGGTGTATAGTTATATAAGTTTTTTTTTGATCTTGTCACAAAGTGTTGCAGCTCTATAAAAAATTATTTTTTTTCAAATAAACCTCCGTTTAAATCTTATAATAATACTAAATCTAAATAAATTATAATTTTACATCTTTTATGACTAATTATAAGCTTTAGGTTTTTATATTAATTCCACAATAAGAAATTTTAAAAAGCTCGATTTTGTCTTTTGCTCCCCCACTATAAAGCAAAAAAATTTAAAATATTTTTTTTTCTTTTTCCTAACTTTTTATTCATAGAAAAGATGGTTTTTTTCCCTATCTTTTGATATATAGTTTGTTAGGTTTTTTATTAGGTCAGTTTAAAACTTTTTTATAGCATCATTGGATCCAAAAGCATGTTTTACCAATTTTAAAATTTTTCTTTTTCTTATTAAATCCAAAACCCTTTTTTTATTATCCCCGGGCAAAACTTAGTTTAAACTTAAATCCACCTTATTCTTACTAAATCTAATCCTAATATTAAGTAATTTTCCATAAAAAAAATCATTTTTGGTTTTCCTAGGGTTTTTTATGCATTAAATGTTTTTTTTTTGGTCACTATTATTAAAACCCCTCTGTATATTTATAACTATCTTGTTATAATATGATCATTAAATTAGCATTATTTATTTTATAAAATTTGGCCTTCACTCCCCTTTTTTAGATTATTACAGTAAAAGACAGTTTTCTCCGATTTTTTTCAGTGAATTTCTGATTTTTATTTCTTGTGTATTTAAAGTTGCAAAATGTCTCATTCTGTTTATCATAGGTACCTTAGGTTCTTGTTTTAATCCATTTTATATTTTTACCCATTTATCCTTGAAATTTATGTTTTTTTTATGTTTTCCCTTTTTCTTTATTTTTTATAATAAAAGTTTTTTTAATATTTTCCATAAGGTTTTACATCTCAATATATTTATATATATATATATATATATATATATATATATATATATATATATATATATATATATATATTTTTTAAAAATAAAAATATATATATATATATATATATTATAAAATAAAAATTTTATATATATACATATATATAAAAATATATATATATACATATATATACTATATATATATACATATATATATACATATATATATAATTACTATCATATATATTAATATATTTATTATATATTATATATATATATATATAAAATATATTTATATATATATATATATATATATATATTATATATATATATATATATATATATATATATATATATATATATATATATAAGTATTCCCTTTTTTCTTTCTCGCTCCAACGTGCTATTGGTCTGAACCTTCTCATCGGCCAGTCATTACGTTGGTGCCAGAGAAAAAGGTTGTGAAGTGATTCTTCTTTCTCTGTCCCAGGCTTGTTCGCAGTGCAGCAAGGCTGCCTCTAGTAGGTTTATGCACGAGGGTTTCGATACAATCTTTATAAACTTTAATTGGCTTTATTTGTTAACGGTTTTTTGTAGAATGAGCTCAGCTATTTTTATAAGTTTAGTAATGTTTAATTTATGTTCATTCCACGAAGCAGATTTCTTAGGCCAGAAATAAGTGAAATTTAGTTCATAGTGTAGTTTTACGTAATTTTATATAACTCAGTTATTTCTGTATCTAAGTCATTACTGTAATTTTGCATTTTTAACATATTTTGGGTAATTGGATTAGTATGCAAATAAACAATAAAATATGATAAAATTTGAATTTTTTCAAAAAATTTCATATTGGGTGTTCCACGATCGACGAACTGCGGCTTAAAAAAAATGGGGTTTGGAAAATCGAAGGTTTACTAACGCCATTTGGGGCAAATCGGCTAAAATATTTTCAGGTTGGTGCATATTATCCAAAAAGTAGGTTCACGCAATTTAAAAAAAAGGCCCTGGGGTGGCCCATTAGTGCGAGCCCCAAAATATCTGTTGTTAATAGAAATACGAGAAATGTTTCATAAAAAAGTTATAGGATCCGTGGGGTCACATTTTTAAAATTTTGTTTAGGGGGGTCAAAAAAAAAGAGGCGCATAAAGTACTTTTTTTTAAAAGCAGTCCCCAATTTTTTAGAATGTTTTTGTAGGAAATTCTGCGTATAACACAATATTTAATTTTGGTTTTTCGGGTTTTTCCCTGCTTTTCAATTTACAAAAATTTTGAAAAAAAAAGCCTAAACAAAAAACCCCCCCAAAAAATAACTATTTAAAAAAATTTAATTTTGTCATGTTTCTCTAACATCACTTGACAGAATAATTTTTAAAAGAAAGGGGTTTTAAATTGCACAGGTGTTTTTACGGCGGGGCCAATTTGCATTTTTAAAAATAAATAACTTTTTTTTTTAAATAACACCCTATTTTTAATACCCATGTTTTTAATATTTTTGATTTATAAATTTTAATTATAAGTTATGTTCCAAAAGGGCCGTTTTGCCCAAAAATTTGATTTTAATGGAAAATGACAAATATCGTTGTTTTCTTTTTTTTTTTTTGATGGTAGGCCATAATTTAAAAAGGGGAAACTAAAAAAATTTTTTTTTTTTTTTTTCCCCATAGTTAAATGATTCTAAAAAAAAATAATTTTTTTTAAAAAAAAACTTTTGATAGGTATAAAAGTTTTAAAAATTTTCACAACAATATAATAATTAAAAATATTTTAAACTTTGGGGTTTTTTTTTTAACAACAAAGTAATAATAAAGTAACATAAACAAATAAAACATAAAAAATAACGAAATAAAATAACTTAAAAGAAAATTAAAAACGGGGGGACGTCAAAAAGACTATAATAAATTTCGATATGGCCGCCGTTATTTTCAAACAAGTCTCAATGCTTTTCAAAAAATCGATTAACTTCGTTAAGCATATTGTCCCCGATATTTCTAAAAACTTCCTTATACGTTGCTTCATATCTTCCTCTTCCTAAAAAAAAGTAGGGACCAATTCAAAATTTTCCCAAATTTTTTTCCCCACACATTTAACGGCCACCTTGTTTGACTGTGAGTTCTTATAAAATGTGGATTTTTTGCTGAAAAAGTGGGGGAAATTAGGCGATTTACATTTTCTTTTTTTGGAAAAGGGATTCATCGGCAATAAAAATAAAAAAAAATGTGTATCTTGTTAATTTGTTGTTGGGCCCATTCAGGGGAAAAGTACTCTGGCACCTAATTCTGGTCTTTAACTCCTGCATAAGCTGGATGGGTACGGATACATTTTGTTATCATTTAGAATTCTCTGGACTGTTTGCCGGGTTATATCAGTTTCATTTGCAATTGTCCGTTGGGGGGATATGCGGATTCTCTGTCCCTTTAAGCAAAACAGTCAAAAATTTTTTCTCCCGAGTTAGCATTTTTTTTTCTATGGGTTTTTTTTCGTAATCCACTTTTCCCTTCCGAACAAAACGCCCCAACTTTTTTTTCAAATGCCTCTTTTCTTGGCTGCCTTCTTTCAGGAAAAGCTTCACTAAAAAATTGGGAAAACTAATAAACAATTCTTTTTCACTTGCGCTCAAAAAAAAAACCATATCAAAAAGTTCTTTTTTAAAAAAAATTCATTTTTTTTTTTAGAATGTCAGATCAATGTCCCTTTTTTTTTAAATAATGAACTCTCAAAAAAAAAATCACTATTAAAAAAGGGGGTTTTATCAGGGAAAGAGTTTCGAAGAGTAGCGGACTTTTTTTTGACTATATTCCCGATGGAATCCAAGTAAATCGACAATAAACCCCGGACTTAAAAAAATTTGAAACTACAGGCACAGTAATCAATAATTAAAAATTGAAGAAAATCGACGAAAAAATGGGGACCCCAAATTGTACAAAAAAAGGGGGTTTAAAAGACGTGATACTTTGTGTGGGGAAGCCAAGGGGAAACTTTAGCACGAGACAACTAAGGACATTACTGGACAAGACCACCCACAATATCTCAATTTTTTTAAAAAGATGTTAATCCAAAACCACAAGTACAAAAACCCCACCACGAATTAAGAGACGGAGACGAAATACGACGACAGGAATTTTCTTTGAGATGAGGGAAAGGGCCCCAAACACTGACGGGGGGTTTTTTAAAAAAATTTTTTTTTTGACGAATGCACTTTTCCAGAACAACGAACCCAACTTTAAAAATTGCCGGTACTGGAGTAACGAAACCAAAATCAATTTGCTAAGACAAGGACTCAATATCCAGAAAAAATTAATGTTTTGGGGGGAATTTTCCCTACCACCTTGGGGAAATTTTTTTGCCCCAAATTTGAATGCATTCTTTTTGGAATTTTTTGAGGAACAAATTTTGCCTGTTTTAAAAACCTTGCTCGTAAAAATCAAGAGATTTGGGATCAAATGGATGGCTGCCCAGCACACAGTACCAGGCTGTGCGCGAATATTTGCAACGCATTTAATAACGACATCATGGCCCCCAACCACGCAATATCTTGGCCAGCCAGGTCCCCGGGGTCTTTCCCAAAAAAAAATTTTTTTTATGGGGACTTTAAAAACAAAACTTTTTCCCCGAAAAAAAATATGAAAGTTAGACAGCAAGGGGGAAAGCTATTTCCGCTGAATGTGGAATATCGATGTGCCAACTACCAACGAAATGAGTTTTATAATCGTTTGGGTTATTGTCTGGCAGTTAATGGGGGAATTTTGTGCATTTGTTAAAACCCCCGATATTTTCGTCATTAAAATTTATTTCTAAAAGAGAGAATGGCTTATGGAAGCGCTTATTGTCGGGTTGATAAGGGGGTTTACTTAGCTCAGGGGGGATTTTCTTTGGGCAATATTTTATTCGACATATCCTTTTTCGGGTTTTTGGATTCATAAAATACCCCGCTACGGGCCCTTGTTTTTCCCCCCCAAACCCCCTTTTTCTTTTTTAATTCCTTCTCCAGAATCCGCTAACATAGTCGCAGAGGATCGACGAAAACTATGTTCAGTGTACTTTTTCCGGTTTTTTAATTTTTAAGGGATTCGCAATTTCTAAAAGGGATTTTACCTTTGAATTTATTCCCACACATTGCTGCCATGCTCCTTGTTTATACTGGAAAAAAACGTCTGTGGGGTTTGTTTTTTTGCAAATTTGCATTTTTGCGGGACTTTCAGATAAAGTCCGTTATTTGTTTCATCGGACACTCCCAAAATTCGGAAAATGTTATTTTTACTCCAAAAAATTTTTCCCGGGATCCTACTTTTTTTTTTTTAAGTAGTGATGTTAGCTTGAAATATGAACTTAAATAAAAATTCCTTTTCACTTTGAGGACACATTTTAACATAAAATTACTTACTCCAAAGGGTTTTTAGGTTTATATTTTTCTTTGCAAATCCGCAAAATAAAAATACCACTTCTCCTTTAATACTTTTTGCCCCCTTTCTGGACCCTTTTTTGAAAGCTATTTGATTCCCCATTTTTTTCTAGGATTTTGCTGGTAATAAATTCAAACTTCGGGATTTGCTGCATCGGATAGAATCTGGTAGCTCCTCATCGGAACTACTCATTTTTTAAAAATTATTTTTTTTGGTTTTTTTTTTAAATTAAAAAAAAAATCTATGACGCCTTTTTATTAAAAATGCTTGTTTGTATTGGGGAAAATTATTTTTTCAATTGCCTTTTTTATGGGGAAAAAAAAAAAAAAAAATCAATTTTAAAATCACCCCAAATTACATATTTTTTTGAACTTTCCTTTTAACATTTTTTTTTTATTATACAGGGTAATTAAAAAAATGTTTTTTTTTTTTTTTAGTTGAAATATTGAAAATTGAAAAAAAAACAAAAAAAGGGGAAAAACTAAAACTTGCAATGGCTTCGTATATTCTTAATTTATACAATTACTAAAATACATATAAAAACCCTTTCCTGTGGGGTTTAGAGTAGTTTTTTTTTCCCACGGCGTGCCCCAAAAAAATTTACTTTTCCGCCCCCCAGGGAAAAAAATGCAACTTTTTGCGCTCAAATGGGGCGGAAAAGTGGACTTTTCCGCCCCTCTGGAAAAATCAATTTGAATAATAGTTACAAAAAAGTATTTTGGACTGACAAGTTATCTTTTTTCAACTTTTTATATGATAAAGAGAAAAAAATACTGAATTTTGGGCCAAAAAAACATGTATAAATCTTTTTCCCCCCAGCCCCCCAAAAAAATTTAAAGAGTTATTTTGCTTTCCCCAAATTTTAAAACGAGATTTTGCATTCAAGATGCTTTTTGTTTAAATATTTATTTCTTTTTATTTAGCAAAAAAACGAGTAAGAAACTTTTGTCCGCGTTAGGAAAATATTTTGTCGTCTGTGACGTTTTTTTTTTGGTATACCTTTATTTATACTCCCAAAAGAACATCAAAAAAATTTTTGGGTTTATTTTAAAAACGATTATTTACCCCAAAATTTTAAAAATGACATTATACAATCTTTTTTTTCATTGTTTTTTTGCATCCGTATCAATACTTTTCATCTGCGATGCAAAACTTGTTTACGGATTTTCCCCCTTTTCCCCAACTGAAAAAATTTTATCTAAACTACTGTCTACATCAAAAAAAAATTTTAAAGGGGGCCTAAAGTTTTTTTTGGGTTTTTTTGGGGAAGACAAAAAACCCCCCAAAAAAGGGGATTTTTTCCCTTAACACAATTTATAAATAACTTTTTTCATCGGGGTCTTTTTTTTAAAAGGTTATTTCGTTCTTTATAATCTTGGGTACTTTTTCCCTTAAAGTGAAAATTAAAAAAATTTAGCGTCTTCAAGTTTTTTTTGGGTTTTTCTAAAAAAACTTTTAAAATTACCAAAATTTTTTAAAACAAAAAAATGCAACCTCTTTTTTTTAAAAATTTTTTATTTCTAAAAATTTTTTTTTTAAATATTTTTTTTTTTAAATTTTTTTATTTCTAAAAAAAATTAAAAAAAAGGGGGTTTACCCCATATAAAAAGGAAAAAAATTATGCGTCTGTGACAAAAAAAAACATCTGAATGCCTTTTTGGATGATATCGGCTGTTTACCCCACAAAAGAACATCCTTTTTTTTTGTTTTTTTTTTTGGGAAAAAATGCATCTGCGATGCTTTAGAAAATAGCAATATGAGGGGAAAAAAATTTTTAATTTTTTTGTTAAAATCATTTTTGCAGCTCTTCCCCCTTTTTTGTATATTAATAATAATTAAAAACAACCCAGAACTCCCCCCCGAAATTTCTGATTCCGGCCCCCACCCCTTCCCCCAAACCTCTTTAAAAATTTTAAAGGGATGCGTTTCTCTTTATTTTACATTACTTACATTATTAAAAAATATATATATATATATATATATATATATATATATATATATATATATATATATATATATATATATATATATATATATATATATATATATATATATATAAAAAATTATAATATATATATATATTATAAAAAATATATATAAATATATATAATATATATATATATATATATAATATATATATATATATATATATATATATATATATATATATATATATATATAAAAAGAAAAATTTTTAAGGCCCTGTTACTCTTTTTTTTGGTTTCTTTTAACCAGACCCTAAAAAAAAATATTACAAACCAAAATTTGTATTTCCTAGACCCAAAAAAAACTTTTTTTTTGTTTTCTATAGTAGAAAAAGTGTATCTGGGGGGGCTTTTTTGTAAATTATTTTTAAAAACAGTGGGTGATGGTCTTTAATAGCACCCCCGGCAACAAAAATTTTCCCCCATCGTGTGCCCCAAAAACATACAGAAATCACTGTACGCCCACTCCTTGAATGTGACTGCCTAAATTTTACTTAGGTCTTAAGGGCCCCGGAAATTTTTGGCCCCTTTCCCCCTTGTAAAAGTACAGCTGCCCCGATTCTGGTGCGGAAAAAAACGATCATCCCCTTTACCCCAAGGAGCCCCCCTTTTCTGCAATCCTTAGAAAAAGGGCCCCCTGCATGGGGCCCAAAAAAACCAACACTAAGATTGTGGCGTCTGCACCTTTTTTTATTTTAACCAGACCTTTTTTAAAAAAACCTAAATCTTTAATTTTACACCTTTTTATATTCAAAAAAACAATTTGGCATCTGCGATGTTGTTTTTAAATTTAAATAACTCCTTTTCCAAACACCCATAAGGGGCTATTGATAAAAATATTGTCCCCTTAAAATAAATTGGCTCTGCCCACTTTTGTAATCAAGCTTCAAAAAAACAAAATAATATTTTAAACAGTATTTTTTTTCACCAAAAACTAGTTTGGGCATCTGCGATGCTTTTTTATGAAATATATCATGGTCCAGAAAAACCGTTAAAGACTACTGATGGACTACTGTCTACATCAAAATAATAAAAAATGTGGCGCTATTTTTTGAGGTTCTTTTCGAAGTAGAAATTAAAATGCGACGCTTTATTAGATTTTTTTAACCGGGTTAGTAAAGTAACCCAAAATAATATTTTAAACAGTGCTTTTATTATTTAAAAGATATTTTTGGCATCTGCGATGCTTTTTTGATTGTTATAAATAGTAAAAAAATATTTGCAGATATGACACTTTATGTTACGGAGGCAGTATGCTTGTATGTACTACTATCTTCACGCATGAAATAAAAATGATTGGCGTCTGCGACGCTTTTTTTCTGTTTTTTAACTAGACCCTTAAGAAACCTTTAGCGGTTATTTTGCTTTCTACATTTTAAATCGATATTTTGCATTCGAGATGCTTTTTTAATTAAATATTTCTTTCTTTTTTATTAGCATAAAAGACTAGTAACAAACTTCTCTCCGCGGTAACAAAATATTTTGACGTCTGCGACGTTTTTTTGGTATTTTTTAAAACTTTTACTCCCAAAATAACCTCAAAAAATAGTTTTGCTGTCATCTGAGATGCTTTTTTGATTATTTATCCCGGCTTTAAAAATGACACTATACAATCGTTTTTGCATTGTTTTCTGAATATGTATACAATGCTTTTCATCTGAGATGCAAAACATTATTTACGGATGTATCCTTTTTTCCTTACTTTAAAAATTTATTCCTACACTACAGTCTACATTAAGAAAATTTTTGAAGTCAGTAAAGCTTTTTTTATGGTTTTTTTGCATTAAAAAACACCTAAAAAAACCCTTATGCATTGCTTACTACATTTGTAAATAACATTTTGCATCTGCGATGCATTTTTTATTAGTGCTTTCGTTCTTTATAATCGTAAGTGATTATTGTAACCGTTAAGTATACATTAGGAAAATTGTGGCGTCTGCAAGCTTTTTTGGTGTTTTTCCAAAAAACTTTTAAAATAACCAATATTTTTAATATAAACACTGCTTCCTACTTTAATAAATATTTCACATTCCTGCAATGTTTTTGTTGTAAATATTTAATTCTTCAAAATAACATATTCTTAAAATATTAAAACACGTCAGTCTACATTTAAAAAATAAGAACAAAATTAAGACGTCTGTAACTCTTTTTTAAGGTTCTTTTTAGCTAGACTCCTTAAATAAATTTATGCATTGCCTCCTAGACCCCAAAATAAAGAAAATGCATGTGCAATGCTTGTTGGGATGATTATATTGTTCTTTATAATATTATAAGGCTAACCATTGATATACTGCGGTTCACAAACATATAGAGAAAATATTGCGTCTGCAACGCTTTTTTTGCTATTTTTTTAGTAGAAAAATTGCATCTGTGATGCTTTTTTTATGAAATTATGTCATACAAAGACAGTGGCCGTGATGGTTCTTTAATAGCACCTAGGCAACAATTTTCCTGATCGTTGCCTAAGCACATACAGAATCACTGTACGCACCCTCCTTGATTGACTGCCTACTTTGCACATAGGTCTTAAGGACACGGAGATCGGTACTTCTCCTTCGTAAAAGTACAGCTGTCGTGATTCTGTCATCATCACTTGTACCCCAAGGAGCCACTTATACTGCAATCGTAAGAAAAAGTGTCACACCTGCATGGTCCTAAATCTCTTAACATTAAGATTGTGGCGTCTGCGACGCTTTTTTTGTGTGTTTTAACAAGACCTTTAAAACAACCTAAATCTTTGATTTTTACACTGCTTTCTATATTCAAAAAATCAATTTGGCATCTGCGATGCTATTTTGATTAACTAACTCCTTTTCCATACACCCACATGGGATTATTGATAAAGTTTTGTCCACGTTGAGAACGAAATATGGCGTCTGCGACGCATTTTTTTTACTGTTCGAATCAAGCTTCTAAAATAAGCTAAAATAATATTTTAAACACTGCTTTCTACACTAAAAGGCTAGTTTTGGCATCTGCGATGCTTTTTTAATGAAATATCCCATGGTCCAGAAAAACCGTTAAAGACTACTGATGGAATACTGTCTACATCACAATAATAAAAAATGTGGCGTCTGCGACGCTTTATTAGATTTTTTTAACCGACCCATTAAACCAACCCAAAATAATATTTTAAACAGTGCTTTTATTATTTAAAAGATATTTTTGGCATCTGCGATGCTTTTTTGATTATTATACATAGTAACAAAATATTTGCAGATATGACACTTTATGTTACGAAGGCAGTATGCTTGTATGTACTACTATCTTGACGCATGAAATAAAAATTATTGGCGTCTGCGACGCTTTTTTGCTAATTTTTAACTAGACCCTTAAAAAACTTTCAGCGGCTATTTTGCTTTCTACATTTTTTCAAAACGACATTTTGCATTAGAGATGCTTTTTTGATTAAATATTTCTTTCTTTTTACTTAGCATAAAAAACTAGTAATAAACTCGTGTACGCGGAAACAAAATATTTTGACGTCTGCGACGTTTTTTTTTATTTCTACTTCCAAAAGAACCTTAAAAATAGTTTTGCTGTCATCTGAGATGCTTTTTTAAATATTTATCTCAAGATTTAAAAATGACATTATACAATCGTTTTTGCATTGTTTTCTGCATCTGTATACAATACTTTTTATCTGCGATGCAAAACATTGTTTACGGATGTATCCCTTTTTTTCTTACTTTGAAAACTTGTATCTACACTACAGTCTACATTAAACAAATTTTGAAAGTCAGTAAAGCTTTTTTAATATTTTTTAGCAATACTTTCCTTGCTTACTACATTTGTAAATAATATTTTGCATCCGCGATGCATTTTTTATTAGTGCTTTTGTTCTTTATAATCGTAAAAGTACAACTGTCGTGATTCTGTGCGGAAAAAAGTCGATCATCACTTGTACCCCAAGGAGCCACTTATACTGCAATCGTAAAAAAGTGTCACACATGCATGGTCCTAAATCTCTTAACATTAAGATTGTGGCGTCTGCGACGCTTTTTTGTGTTTTAACCAGACCTTTAAAACAACCTAAATTTAATTTTACACTGCTTTCTATATTCAAAAAACTAATTTGGCATCTGCGATGCTATTTTGATTCACTAACTTTTTTTCCATAACACCCATAAGGGACTATTGATAAAGTATTGTCCATGTTAAGAACGAAATATGGCGCCTGCGACGCATTTTTTTTACTTTTCTAATCAAGCTTCTAAAATTAGCTAAAATAATATTTTAAACAGTGCTTTCTACACCAAAAGGCTAGTTTTGGCATCTGCGATGCTTTTTTAATGAAATATCCAGAAAAACCGTTAAAGACTACTGATGGACTACCGTCTACATCACAATAAAAAAAGATGTGGCGTCTCATTTTTATTAGATTTTTTAGACGAGTTATTAAACCAACCCAAAAAAAAATTTTA
>JAHBCN010011257.1:0-29341 GCA_019359885.1 Listronotus oregonensis | reverse complement strand
TAATTTTTGCTTTTCGATTATATTTTTAAGAAAATAAAACAAATTGCTTAAAACAAAAAAATAAAAAAATTACATGAATAAAAACTTTTTTTTCCCTTTTGTACAAAATTTTTGTTTAAAATCAAATTATTCTTTATTTTTCGTCTTATTAAAAATATTTATATACCTTTTTATCTAGACAAGTTACTACAACTGACCACAACTAACCACAATAGGCAAATAATCCACTAAAATTATTATTTTATATTCAAATCTATTTCGTGGGAACAAAAAATAATAAGAGATAGACTTTAGGTTAGCCCAAATCAATTATTTTTTAAAAAAGTTTCACTTCAGAAGAGAGTTAGTTTTAAATATCCTTCATAATACAAAAATTATTAAACAATTCTTAAAATCTTATAAATTAATTAGGTATACTTTTTAAAATTTACCGTAGTATCTCTAACAAATTACGAAATAAGATCAGAAAGGCAAAAATTAATTTTTTTAATAAATTTTAAGATTTCTTGACCTAAATGAAAAATGTTAGAATTTTTTTCTAAAAATAGTAATTGGAAAGGGTGCATGAGAAGTTAAAAGATATATTCAAATAGTCAGTCTCTGCTTAATAATTAAGTTACTTAACCCAAAATGCTTTGTTTAAATTGAAAAGAATAATAAATTAAAAAAATACTTATTTAAAAAATTAAAGTCTTATCCTAATTTTTAGTGTTTTTATTACTTGTCCATATAAAAATTAGCAAAAATTCAAGAAAATTATAATTTTTAACAGAAAGTGACTAGTGAGAACAAAAAATAATAATAAATATGTTTAAGTTATCCAAAATCAAAATATTTTTCTAAAATTGTTTACTTTAATGATGGTTAGTTAGAAATCAATTCTAAAACCTAATAAATGAATAAAGGATACTAAATTAATCTTTTTATCTAAACAAATTGATTAAAATACTTATAATTTTATTAAAAAGAATCTAATTTTTGCTTTTCCGAATATATTTATTAAGAAAAAAAAACAAATTTTTAGTGTTTTTATTACTTGCCCATATAAAAATTAGCAAACAATTCAAGAAAATTATAATTTTTTAACAGCAAGTGACTTGTGAGAATAAAAAATAATAATAAATAGTGTTTAAGTTAACCAAAATCAAAATATTTTTCTAAAATTGTTTACTTTAAATGATGGTTAGTTAGAAATCAATTCTACAAACCTAATAAATGCATAAACGATACTAAATTAATCTTTTTATCTAAAAAAATTGGTTAAAATTCTTATAATTTTATTAAAAAGAATCTAATTTTTGCTTTTCCGATTATATTTATTAAGAAAATAAAACAAATTGTTTAAAACAAAAAAAATATTGCAAAAATTACACGAATAAAACCTTTTTTTCCCTTTTGTACAGAAATTTTTGGTTAAAATCAAATTATTCTTTATTTTTCGTCTTATTAAAAATATTTATATACCTTTTATCTAGACAAGTTACTACAACTGACCACAACTAACACAATAGGCAAATAATCCTCTAAAATTATTATTTTATATTCAAATCTATTTCGTGGGAACAAAAAAAAATAAGAGATAGACTTTAGGTTAGCCCAAATCAATTATTTTTTAAAAAAGTTTCACTTTAGAAGAGAGTTAGTTTTAAATATCCTTCATAATACAAAAATTATTAAAAAATTTCCCTAAAATTTTTTAAATTAATTAGGTATATTTTTTAAAATTTACCGTAGTATCTCTAATAAATTACAAAATAAGATCAGAAAGGCAAAAATTAACTTTTTTTTAATAAATTTTTAAGTTTTCTTGACCTAAATGAAAAACGTTAGATTTTTTTTTCTAAAAATAGTAATTGGAAAGGGGGCATGAGAAGTTAAAAGATATATTCAAGGAAATAGTCAGTCTCCGCTTAATAATTTTAAGTTACTTAACCCAAAATGATTTGTTTAAATTGAGAAGAATAATAAATTAAAAAAAAATACTTATTTAAGAAATTAAAGTCTTATCCTAGAATTTTTAGTGTTTTTATTACTTGTCCATATAAAAATTAGCAAACAATTCAAGAAAATTATAATTTTTTAACAGCAAGTGACTTGTGAGAATAAAAAATAATAATAAATAGTGTTTAAGTTAACCAAAATCAAAACATTTTTCTAAAATTGTTTACTTTTAATGATGGTTAGTTAGAAATCAATTCTAAAAACCTAATAAATGCATAAACGATACTAAATTAATCTTTTTATCTAAAAAAATTGATTAAAATACTTATAATTTTATTAAAAAGAATCTAATTTTTGCTTTTCCGATTATATTTATTAAGAAAATAAAACAAATTGTTTAAAACAAAAAAAATATTGCAAAAATTACACGAATAAAACATTTTTTTTCCCTTTTGTACAGAAATTTTTGGTTAAAATCAAATTATTCTTTATTTTTCGTCTTATTAAAAATATTTATATACCTTTTTATCTAGACAAGTTACTAAAACTGACCAAAACTAACCACAATAGGCAAATAATCCACTAAAATTATTATTTTATATTCAAATTTATTTCGTGGGAACAAAAAACAATAAGAGATAGACTTTAGGTTAGCCCAAATCAATTATTTTTTAAAAAAGTTTCACTTTAGATGAGAGTTAGTTTTAAATATATCCTTCATAATACAAAAATTATTAAACAATTCTTAAAATCTTATAAATTAATTAGGTATACTTTTTAAAATTTACCGTAGTATCTCTAACAAATTACGAAATAAGATCAGAAAGGCAAAAATTAACTTTTTTTTTATAAATTTATAAGTTTTCTTGATATAAATAAAAAATGTTAGAATTTTTTTCTAAAAATAGTAATTGGAAAGGGGGAATGAGAAGTTAAAAGATATATTTAAGGAAATAGTCAGTCTCTGCTTAATAATTTTAAGTTACCTAACCCAAAATGCTTTGTTTAAATTGAAAAAAAAAATAATAAATTAAAAAAAAAATACTTATTTAAAAAATTAAAGTCTTATCCTAGAATTTTTAGTGTTTTTATTACTTGCCCATATAAGAATTAGCAAACAATTCAAGAAAATTATAATTTTTTAACAGCAAGTGACTTGTGAGAACAAAAAATAATAATAAATAGTGTTTAAGTTATCCAAAATCAAAATATTTTTCTAAAATTGTTTACTTTTAATGATGGTTAGTTAGAAATCAATTCTAAAAACCTAATAAATGAATAAAGGATACTAAATTAATCTTTTTATCTAAAAAAATTGATTAAAATACTTATAATTTTATTAAAGAGAATCTAATTTTTGCTTTTCTGATTATATTTATTAAGAAAATAAAACAAATTGCTTAAAACAAAAAAAAATGCAAAAATTACATGAATAAAAACTTTTTTTTTCCCTTTTGTACAGAAATTTTTGTTTAAAATCAAATTATTCTTTATTTTTCGTCTTATTAAAAATATTTATATACCTTTTTATCTAGACAAGTTACTACAACTGACCCAACTAACCACAATAGGCAAATAATCCACTAAAATTATTATTTTATATTCAAATCTATTTCGTGGGAACAAAAAATAATAAGAGATAGACTTTAGGTTAGCCCAAATCAATTATTTTTTAAAAAAGTTTCACTTCAGATGAGAGTTAGTTTTAAATATCCTTCATAATACAAAAATTATTAAACAATTCTTAAAATCTTATAAATTAATTAGGTATACTTTTTAAAATTTACCGTAGTATCTCTAACAAATTACGAAATAAGATCAGAAAGGCAAAAATTAATTTTTTTAATAAATTTTTAAGTTTTCTTGACCTAAATGAAAAATGTTAGAATTTTTTTCTAAAAATAGTAATTGGAAAGGGTGCATGAGAAGTTAAAAGATATATTCAAGGAAATAGTCAGTCTCTGCTTAATAATTTTAAGTTACTTAACCCAAAATGCTTTGTTTAAATTGAAAAGAATAATAAATTAAAAAAATTACTTATTTAAAAAATTAAAGTCTTATCCTAGAATTTTTAGTGTTTTTATTACTTGTCCATATAAAAATTAGCAAACAATTCAAGAAAATTATAATTTTTTAACAGAAAGTGACTAGTGAGAACAAAAAATAATAATAAATAGTGTTTAAGTTATCCAAAATCAAAATATTTTTCTAAAATTGTTTACTTTTAATGATGGTTAGTTAGAAATCAATTCTAAAAACCTAATAAATGAATAAAGGATACTAAATTAATCTTTTTATCTAAACAAATTGATTAAAATACTTATAATTTTATTAAAAAGAATCTAATTTTTGCTTTTCCGAATATATTTATTAAGAAAAAAAACAAATTTTTAGTGTTTTTATTACTTGCCCATATAAAAATTAGCAAACAATTCAAGAAAATTATAATTTTTTAACAGCAAGTGACTTGTGAGAATAAAAATAATAATAAATAGTGTTTAAGTTAACCAAAATCAAAATATTTTTCTAAAATTGTTTACTTTAAATGATGGTTAGTTAGAAATCAATTCTACAAACCTAATAAATGCATAAACGATACTAAATTAATCTTTTTTATCTAAAAAAATTGGTTAAAATTCTTATAATTTTATTAAAAGAATCTAATTTTTGCTTTTCCGATTATATTTATTAAGAAAATAAAACAAATTGTTTAAAACAAAAAAAATATTGCAAAAATTACACGAATAAAACCTTTTTTTCCCTTTTGTACAGAAATTTTTGGTTAAAATCAAATTATTCTTTATTTTTCGTCTTATTAAAAATATTTATATACCTTTTTATCTAGACAAGTTACTACAACTAACCACAACTAACCACAATAGGCAAATAATCCCTAAAATTTTTATTTTATATTCAAACCTATTTCGTGGGAAAAAAAAACAATAAGATAGACTTTAGGTTAGCCCAAATCAATTTTTTTTTAAAAAAAGTTTCACTTTAGAAGAGAGTTAGTTTTAAATATCCTTCATAATACAAAAATTATTAAACAATTCTTAAAATCTTTTAAATTAATTAGGTATACTTTTTAAAATTTACCGTAGTATCTCTAAAAATTACAAAATAAGATCAAAAAGGGCAAAAATTAACTTTTTTTAAATAAATTTTTAAGTTTTCTTGACCTAAATAAAAAAATTTTAGAATTTTTTTCTAAAAATAGTAAATTTGGGAAAGGGGGCATGAGAAGTTAAAAGATATATTCAAGGAAATAGTCAGTCTCCTTAATAATTTTAAGTTACTTAACCCAAAATGCTTTGTTTAAATTGAAAAATAATAATTTAAAAAAAAAATTACTTATTTAAGAAATTAAAGTCTTATCTAGAATTTTTAGTGTTTTTATTACTTGCCCATATAAAAATTAGCAAACAATTCAAGAAAATTATAATTTTTTAACAGCAAGTGACTTGTGAGAACAAAAAATAATAATAAATAGTGTTTAAGTTATCCAAAATCAAAATATTTTTCTAAAATTGTTTACTTTTAATGAGGGTTTATTTAAAGAAATCAATTCTAAAAACCTAATAAATGAATAAAGGATACTAAATTAATCTTTTTATCTAAAAAATTGATTAAAATACTTATAATTTTATTAAAAGAATCTAATTTTTTGCTTTTCCGATTATATTTATTAAGAAAATAAAACAAATTGTTTAAAACAAAAAAATATTGCAAAAATTACATGAATAAAACCTTTTTTCCCTTTTGTACAGAAATTTTGGTTAAAATCAAATTATTCTTTATTTTTCGTCTTATTAAAAATATTTATATACCTTTTTATCTAGACAAGTTACTACAACTAACCACAACTAACCACAATAGGCAAATAATCCACTAAAATTTTATTTTATATTCAAATCTATTTCGTGGGAACAAAAACAAAAAAGAGATAGACTTTAGGTTAGCCCAAATCAATTATTTTTTAAAAAGTTTCACTTTAGAAGAGAGTTAGTTTTAAATATCCTTCATAATACAAAAATTATTAAACAATTCTTAAAATCTTATAAATTAATTAGGTATACTTTTTAAAATTTACCGTAGTATCTCTAACAAATTACGAAATAAGATCAGAAAGTCAAAAATTAACTTTTTTTTAAATAAATTTTTAAGTTTTCTTGACCTAAATGAAAAATTTTAGAGTTTTTTTCTAAAAATAGTAATTGGAAAGGGGGCATGAGAAGTTAAAAGATATATTCAAGGAAATAGTCAGTCTCTCTTAATAATTTTAAGTTACTTAACCCAAAATGCTTTGTTTAAATTAAAAAAAAAATAATAAATTAAAAAAAAATTACTTATTTAAAAATTAAAGTCTTATTCTAGAATTTTTAGTGTTTTTATTACTTGTCCATATAAAAATTAGCAAACAATTCAAGAAAATTAAAATTTTTTTAACAGCAAGTGACTTGTGAGAACAAAAAATAATGATAAATAGTGTTTAAGTTATCCAAAATCAAAATATTTTTCTAAAATTGTTTACTTTTAATGATGGTTAGTTAGAAATCAATTCTAAAAACCTAATAAATGAAAAAGGATACAAAATTTAAATTTTCTTTTTATCTAAAAAATTGATTAAAATACTTATAATTTTATTAAAAAGAATATAATTTTTGCTTTTCCGATTATATTTATTAAGAAAATAAAACAAATTGTTTAAAACAAAAAAATTGCAAAAATTACATGAATAAAACCTTTTTTTCCCCTTTTGTACAGAAATTTTTGGTTAAAATCAAATTATTCTTTATTTTTCGTCTTATTAAAAATATTTATATACCTTTTTATCTAGACAAGTTACTACAACTACGACCACAACTAACCACAATAGGCAAATAATCCACTAAAATTATTATTTTATATTCAAATCTATTTCGTGGGAACAAAAAACAATAAGAGATAGACTTTAGGTTAGCCCAAATCAATTATTTTTTAAAAAGTTTCACTTTAGAGAGAGTTAGTTTTAAATATCCTTCATAATACAAAAATTATTAAACAATTCTTAAAATCTTATAAATTAATTAGGTATACTTTTTAAAATTTACCGTAGTATCTCTAACAAATTACGAAATAAGATCAGAAAGTCAAAAATTACCTTTTTTTAAATAAATTTTTAAGTTTTCTTGACCTAAATGAAAAATTTTAGAATTTTTTTCTAAAAATAGTAATTGGACAGGGGGCATGAGAAGTTAAAAGATATATTCAAGGAAATAGTCAGTCTCTGCTTAATAATTTTAAGTTACTTAACCCAAAATGCTTGGTTTAAATTGAAAAAAATAATAAATTATAAAAAAAAAATTACTTATTTAAAAAATTAAAGTTTTATCCTAGAATTTTTAGTATTTTTATTACTTGTCCATATAAAAATTAGCAAACAATTCAAGAAAATTATAATTTTTTAACAGCAAGTGACTTGTGAGAACAAAAAATAATAATAAATAGTGTTTAAGTTATCCAAAATCAAAATATTTTTCTAAAATTGTTTACTTTTAATGATGGTTAGTTAGAAATCAATTCTAAAAGCCTAATAAATGAATAAAGGATACTAAATTAATCTTTTTATCTAAAAAAATTGATTAAAATACTTATAATTTTATTAAAAATAATCTAATTTTTGCTTTTCGATTATATTTATTAAGAAAATAAAACAAATTGTTTAAAACAAAAAAAAATTGCAAAAATTACATGAATAAAACCTTTTTTTTCCCTTTTGTACAGAAATTTTTGGTTAAAATCAAATTATTCTTTATTTTTCGTCTTGTTAAAAATATTTATATACCTTTTTATCTAGACAAGTTACTAAAACTGACCCAACTAACCACAATGGCAAATAATCCACTAAAATTATTATTTTATATTCAAATCTATTTCGTGGGAACAAAAAACAATAAGAGATAGACTTTAGGTTAGCCCAAATCAATTATTTTTTAAAAAAGTTTCACTTAAAAGAGAGTTAGTTTTAAATATCCTTCATAATACAAAAATTATTAAACAATTCTTAAAATCTTATAAATTAATTAGGTATATTTTTTAAAATTTACCGTAGTATCTCAAACAAATTACGAAATAAGATCAGAAAGGCAAAAATTAACTTTTTAATAAATTTTTAAGTTATAAATAAAAAAATGTTAAAATTTTTTTTCTAAAAAATAGAAATTTGGGAAAAGGGGGAATGAGAATTAAAAGATATATTCAAGGAAATAGTCAGTCTCTGCTTAATAATTTTAAGTTATTTAAACCCAAAATGCTTTGTTTAAATTAAAAAAATAATAAATTAAAAAAAATTCTTATTTAAAAATTAAAGTCTTATCCTAAATTTTTAGTTTTTTATTACTTGCCATAAAAAATTAGAAAACAATTCAAGAAAATTATAATTTTTTAAAGCAATGACTAGTGAGAACAAAAAATAATAATAAATAGGGGTTTAAGTTACCCAAAATCAAAATATTTTTCAAAATTGTTTACTTTTAATGATGGTTAGTTAGAAATCAATTCTAAAACCTAATAAATGAATAAAGGTTTCTAAATTAATCTTTTTATCTAAAAAAATTGTTTAAAAATTACTTATAATTTTATTAAAAAGAATCTAATTTTTGTTTTTCCCGTTTATATTTATTAAGAAAATAAAACAAATTGTTTAAAAAAAAAAAAAAATGCAAAAATTACATGAATAAAACCTTTTTTTCCCCTTTTGTACAGAAATTTTTGGTTAAAATCAAATTATTCTTTATTTTTCTCTTATTAAAAATATTTATATCCCTTTTTTATCTAGACAAGTTACTACAACTGACCCAACTAACCACAATAGGCAAATAATCCACTAAAATTATTATTTTATATTCAAATCTATTTCGTGGGAACAAAAAACAATAAGAGATAGACTTTAGGTTAGCCCAAATCAATTATTTTTTAAAAAAGTTTCACTTTAGAAGAGAGTTAGTTTTAAATATCCTTCATAATACAAAAATTATTAAACAATTCTTAAAATCTTATAAATTAATTATTTATACTTTTTAAAATTTACCGTAGTATCTCTAACAAATTACGAAATAAGATCAGAAAGGCAAAAATTAACTTTTTTAATAAATTTTTAAGTTTTCTTGACCTAAATGAAAAATGTTAGAATTTTTTCTAAAAATAGTAATTGGAAAGGGTGCATGAGAAGTTAAAAGATATATTCAAGGAAATAGTCAGTCTCTGCTTAATAATTTTAAGTTATTTAAACCCTCAAAATGCTTTGTTTAAATTGAAAAAAATAATAAATTAAAAAAAAAATTACTTATTTAAAAAATTAAAGTCTTATCCAAAGAATTTTTAGTGTTTTTATTACTTGTCCATATAAAAATTAGCAAACAATTCAAGAAAATTATAATTTTTTAACAGCAAGTGACTAGTGAGAACAAAAAATAATAATAAATAGTGTTTAAGTTATCCAAAATCAAAATATTTTTCTAAAATTGTTTACTTTTAATGATGGTTAGTTAGAAATCAATTCTAAAAACCTAATAAATGAATAAAGGATACTAAATTAATCTTTTTATCTAAAAAAATTGATTAAAATACTTATAATTTTATTAAAAAGAATCTAATTCTTGCTTTTCCGAATATATTTATTAAAAAAAAAAAAACAAATTCTTTAAAACAAAAAAAAATTGCTAAAATTTCATGAATAAAACCTTTTTTTCCCCTTTTGTACAGAAATTTTTGGTTAAAATCAAATTATTCTTTATTTTTCGTCTTATTAAAAATTTTTTATTTAGACAAGTTACTACAACTGACCACAACTAACCACAATAGGCAAATAATCCACTAAAATTATTATTTTATATTCAAATCTATTTCGTGGGAACAAAAAACAATGAGAGATAGACTTTAGGTTAGCCCAAATCAATTATTTTTTAAAAAAGTTTCACTTTAGATGAGAGTTAGTTTTAAATATCCTTCATAATACAAAAATTATTAAACAATTCTTAAAATCTTATAAATTAATTAGGTATACTTTTTAAAATTTACCGTAGTATCTCTAGCAAATTACGAAATAAGATCAGAAAGGCAAAAATTAACTTTTTTTAATAAATTTTTAAGTTTTTATAAATGAAAAATGTTAGAATTTTTTTCTAAAAATAGTAATTGGAAAGGGGATGAGAAGTTAAAAGATATATTCAAGGAAATAGTCAGTCTCTGCTTAATAATTTTAAGTTACTAAACCCAAAATGCTTTGTTTAAATTAAAAAAAAAAATAAATTAAAAAAAATTACTTATTTAAAAAATTAAAGTCTTATCCTAGAATTTTTAGTATTTTTATTACTTGCCCATATAAAAATTAGCAAACAATTCAAGAAAATTATAATTTTTTAACAGCAAGTGACTTGTGAGAACAAAAAATAATAATAAATAGTGTTTAAGTTATCCAAAATCAAAATATTTTTCTAAAATTGTTTACCTTTAATGATGGTTAGTTAGAAATCAATTCTAAAAACCTAATAAATGAATAAAGGATACTAAATTAATCTTTTTATCTAAAAAAATTGATTAAAATACTTATAATTTTATTAAAAAGAATCTAATTTTTGCTTTTCCGATTATATTTATTAAGAAAATAAAACAAATTGTTTAAAACAAAAAAAATGCAAAAATTACATGAATAAAACCTTTTTTTCCCCTTTTTGTACAGAAATTTTTGGTTAAAATCAAATTATTCTTTATTTTTCGTCTTATTAAAAATATTTATATACCTTTTTATCTAGACAAGTTACTACAACTGACCACAACTAACCACAATAAGCAAATAATCCACTAAAATTATTATTTTATATTCAAATCTATTTCGTGGGAACAAAAAACAATAAGAGATAGACTTTAGGTTAGCCCAAATCAATTATTTTTTAAAAAAGTTTCACTTTAGAAGAGAGTTAGTTTTAAATATCCTTCATAATACAAAAATTATTAAACAATTCTTAAAATCTTATAAATTAATTAGGTATACTTTTTAAAATTTACCGTAGTATCTCTAACAAATTACGAAATAAGATCAGAAAGCAAAAATTAACTTTTTTAATAAATTTTTAAGTTTTCTTGACCTAAATGAAAAATGTTAGAATTTTTTTCTAAAAATAGTAATTGGAAAGGGTGCATGAGAAGTTAAAAGATATATTCAAGGAATAGTCAGTTCTGCTTAATAATTTTAAGTTACTTAACTAAAAATGCTTTGTTTAAATTGAAAAGAATAATAAATTAAAAAAATTACTTATTTAAAAATTAAAGTCTTATCCTAGAATTTTTAGTGTTTTTATTACTTGTCCATATAAAAATTAGCAAACAATTCAAGAAAATTATAATTTTTTAACAGCAAGTGACTAGTGAGAACAAAAAATAATAATAAATAGTGTTTAAGTTATCCAAAATCAAAATATTTTTCTAAAATTGTTTACTTTTAATGATGGTTAGTTAGAAATCAATTCTAAAACCTAATAAATGAATAAAGGATACTAAATTAATCTTTTATCTAAACAGATTGATTAAAATACTTATAATTTTATTAAAAAGAATCTAATTTTTTTTCCGAATATATTTATTAAGAAAAAACAAATTTTTAGTGTTTTTATTACTTGCCCATATAAAAATTAGCAAACAATTCAAGAAAATTATAATTTTTTAACAGCAAGTGACTTGTGAGAATAAAAAATAATAATAAATAGTGTTTAAGTTAACCAAAATAAAAATTTTTTTCTAAAATTGTTTACTTTTAATGATGGTTTTTTAAAAATCAATTCAAAAAACCTAATAAATGCATAAACGATATAAATTAATTTTTTTTATCAAAAAAAATTGATTAAAATACTTATAATTTTATTAAAAAAAATCTAATTTTTGTTTTTCCGATTATATTTATTAAAAAAAATAAAACAAATTGTTTAAAAAAAAAAAATATTGCAAAAATTACACGAAAAAAACCCTTTTTTTTTCCCTTTTGTACAAAAATTTTTGGTTAAAATCAAATTATTCTTTATTTTTCGTCTTTTTAAAAAAATTTATATACCTTTTTATCTAGACAAGTTACTAAATCCAAAACTAACCACAATGGGCAAATAATTCTAAAATTATTATTTTATATTAAATCTATTTCTGGGAAAAAAACAATAAGAATAGACTTTAGGTTGAAATAAATTTTTTTTTTAAAAAAGTTTCACTTTGATGAGAGTTTTTTTAAATATCCTTCATAATAAAAAAATTATTAAACAATTTTTAAAATCTTATAAATTAATTAGGTATATTTTTTAAAAATTTCCTAGTATCTCTAAAATTACAAAAAAGATCAGAAAGGCAAAAATTAATTTTTTTTAATAAATTTTTAAGTTATAAATGAAAAGTTAGAATTTTTTTTTCTAAAAATAGAAATTGGAAAAAGGGGAATGGGGGTTAAAAGATATATTCAAGGAAATAGTCAGTCTCTCTTAAAATTTCAAGTTATCCCAAAATGCTTTGTTTTTAAAAAAATAAAAAATTTAAAAAAAAAAAATTTTTTTTTTAAAAAAATTTAAAAGTCTTACCCTAAAATTTTTAGTTTTTTTATTACTTTCCATATAAAAATTAGCAAACAATTCAAGAAAATTAAAATTTTTTTAACAGCAAGTGTTTTGTGAGAACAAAAAAAAATAATAAATAGTGTTTAAGTAACCCAAAATCAAAATTTTTTTCTAAAATTGTTTACTTTTAATGATGGTTGTTGAAATCAATTCAAAAAACCTAATAAATGAATAAACGATTCAAAATTAATTTTTTTATCTAAAAAAATTGTTTAAAATTATTATAATTTTTTTAAAAAAGAATCAATTTTTGCTTTTCCGATTATATTTATTAAGAAAATAAAACAAATTGTTTAAAACAAAAAAAATGCAAAAATTACATGAAAAAAACCTTTTTTTCCCTTTTTAAGAAATTTTTGGAAAAAAACAAATTATTCTTTTTTTTTTGTCTTATTAAAAATATTTAAAACCTTTTTATCTGACAAGTTACTACAACCCCAATAACCACAATGGCAAATAATCCACTAAAATTATTTTTTTATATTAAAATTATTTCGTGGGAACAAAAAACAATTAGAGATAGACTTTAGGTTACCCCAAATCAATTTTTTTTTAAAAAAGTTTCACTTGAAGAGTTATTTTTAAATATCCTTCATAATACAAAAATTATTAAACAATTCTTAAAATCTTATAAATATTAGGTATACTTTTTAAAATTTACCGTAGTATTTAACAAATTACGAAATAAGATCAAAAAGGAAAAAATTAACTTTTGAATAAATTTTTGTTTTCTTGACCTAAATAAAATGTTGAATTTTTTTCTAAAAAAAGTAATTAAAGGGTGCATGAGAAGTTAAAAGATATATTCAAGGAAATAGTCAGTCTCTGCTTAATAATTTTAAGTTATTTAAACCCCAAAATGCTTTGTTTAATAAAAGAATAAAAAATTTAAAAAAAAATTACTTTTTTAAAAAAATTTAAAAGTCTTATCCTAGAATTTTTAGTGTTTTTATTACTTGTCCATATAAAAAGTAGCAAACAATTAAAGAAAATTAAAATTTTTTAACAGCAAGTGACTAGTGAGAAAAAAAAATTTATAATAAATAGTGTTTAAGTTATCCAAAATCAAAATTTTTTTCTAAATTGTTTACTTTTAATGATGGTTAGTTGAAATCAATTCTAAAAACCTAATAAATGAATAAAGATACTAATAATCTTTTTATCTAAAAAATTGAAAAATACTTATAATTTTATTAAAAAGAATCTAATTTTTGCTTTTCCGAATATATTTATTAAGAAAAAAACAAATTTTTAAAAAAAAAAAAATGCAAAAATTACATGAATAAAACCTTTTTTTCCCCTTTTGTACAGAAATTTTGGTTAAAATCAAATTATTCTTTATTTTTCGTCTTATTAAAAATATTTATATACCTTTTTATTTAGACAAGTTACTACAACTGACCACAACTAACCACAATAGGCAAATAATCCACTAAAATTATTATTTTATATTCAAATCTATTTCTTGGGAACAAAAAACAATGAAAAGATAGACTTTAGGTTAGCCCAAATCAATTTTTTTTAAAAAAAAGTTTCCTTTAGAAGGTTAGTTTTAAATATCCTTCATAATACAAAAATTATTAAACAATTCTTAAAATCTTATAAATTAATTAGATATACTTTTTAAAATTTACCGTAGTATCTCTAACAAATTACGAAATAAGATCAGAAAGGAAAATTAAACTTTTTTTAAAATAAATTTTTAAGTTTTCTTGACCTAAATGAAAAATGTTAGAATTTTTTTTAAAAATAGAAATTTTGGAAAAAATGAGAATTTAAAAAAGATATATTCAAGGAAATAGTCAGTCTCTGCTTAATAATTTTAATTACTTAACCCAAAATGCTTTGTTTAAATTGAAAAAAATAAAAAATTTAAAAAAAAAATTTACTTATTTAAAAAATTAAAAGTCTTATCCTAAAATTTTTAGTGTTTTTATTATTGCCCATATAAAAATTACCCCAAACAATTCAAGAAAATTATAATTTTGTAACAGCAAGTTTAGGTAAAAATAGTGTTTAAGTTATCCAAAATCAAAATTTTTTTCTAAAATTGTTTCCCTTTTTATGATGGTTAGTTGAAATCAATTCTAAAAACCTAATAAATGAATAAAGGATACTAAATTAATTCTTTTTATTTAAAAAAATTGATTAAAATACTTATAATTTTATTAAAAAGAATCAAATTTTTTTGCTTTTCCGAATATATTTATTAAGAAAAAAAAACAAATTTTTAAAACAAAAAGAAATTGCAAAAATTTCATGAATAAAACCTTTTTTTTCCCCTTTTGTACAGAAATTTTTGGTTAAAATCAAATTATTCTTTATTTTTCGTCTTATTAAAAATATTTAGACAAGTTACTACAACTGACCACAACTAACCACAATAGGCAAATAATCCACTAAAATTATTATTTTATATTCAAATCTATTTCGTGGGAACAAAAAACAATGAGAGATAGACTTTAGGTTAGCCCAAATCAATTATTTTTTAAAAAAGTTTCACTTTAGAAGAGAATTAGTTTTAAATATCCTTCATAATACAAAAATTATTAAACAATTCTTAAAATGTTATAAATTAATTAGGTATACTTTTTAAAATTTACCGTAGTATCTCTAACAAATTACGAAATAAGATCAGAAAGGCAAAAATTAACTTTTTTTAATAAATTTTTAAGTTTTCTTGACCTAAATGAAAAATGTTAGAATTTTTTTGTAAAAATAGTAATTGGAGAGGGTGCATGAGAAGTTAAAAGATATATTCAAGGAAATAGTCAGTCTCTGCTTAATAATTTTAAGTTACTTAACCCAAAATGCTTTGTTTAAATTGAAAAGAATAATAAATTAAAATAAAATACTTATTTAAAAAATTAAAGTCTTATCCTAGAATTTTTAGTGTTTTTATTACTTGTCCATATAACAATTAGCAAACAATTCAAGAAAATTATAATTTTTAACAGCAAGTGACTTGTGAGAAAAAATAATAATAAATAGTGTTTAAGTTATCCAAAATCAAAATATTTTTCTAAAATTGTTTACTTTTAATGATGGTTAGTTAGAAATCAATTCTGAAAACCTAATAAATGAATAAAGGATACTAAATTAATCTTTTTATCTAATAAAATTAATTAAAATACTTATAATTTTATTAAAAAGAATCTAATTTTTGCTTTTCGGATTATATTTATTAAGAAAATAAAACAAATTGTTTAAAACAAAAAAAAATTGCAAAAATTACATGAATAAAACCTTTTTTTTTCCCTTTTGTACAGAAATTTTTGGTTAAAATCAAATTATTCTTTATTTTTCGTCTTATTAAAAATATTTATATACCTTTTTATCTAGACAAGTTACTAAAACTGACCAAAACTAACCACAATAGGCAAATAATCCACTAAAATTATTATTTTATATTCAAATTTATTTCGTGGGAACAAAAAACAATAAGAGATAGACTTTAGGTTAGCCCAAATCAATTATTTTTTAAAAAAGTTTCACTTTAGATGAGAGTTAGTTTTAAATATCCTTCATAATACAAAAATTATTAAACAATTCTTAAAATCTTATAAATTAATTAGGTATACTTTTTAAAATTTACCGTAGTATCTCTAACAAATTACGAAATAAGATCAGAAAGGCATAAATTAACTTTTTTTTATAAATTTTTAAGTTTTCTTGATATAAATGAAAAATGTTAGAATTTTTTCTAAAAATAGTAATTGGAAAGGGAGAATGAGAAGTTAAAAGATATATTCAAGGAAATAGTCAGTCTCTGCTTAATAATTTTAAGTTACTTAACCCAAAATGCTTTGTTTAAATTGAAAAAAATAATAAATTAAAAAAAATACTTATTTAAAAAATTAAAGTCTTATCCTAGAATTTTTAGTGTTTTTATTACTTGCCCATATAAAAATTAGCAAACAATTCAAGAAAATTATAATTTTTTTAACAGCAAGTGACTTGTGAGAACAAAAATAATAATAAATAGTGTTTAAGTTATCCAAAATCAAAATATTTTTCTAAAATTGTTTACTTTTAATGATGGTTAGTTAGAAATCAATTCTATAAACCTAATAAATGAATAAAGGATACTAAATTAATCTTTTTATCTAAAAAAATTGATTAAAATACTTATAATTTTATTAAAGAGAATCTAATTTTTGCTTTTCCGATTATATTTATTAAGAAAATAAAACAAATTGCTTAAAACAAAAAAAAATGCAAAAATTACATGAATAAAACCTTTTTTTCCCCTTTTGTACAGAAATTTTTGGTTAAAATCAAATTATTCTTTATTTTTCGTCTTATTAAAAATATTTATATACCTTTTTATCTAGACAAGTTACTACAACTGACCCAACTAACCACAATAGGCAAATAATCCACTAAAATTATTATTTTATATTCAAATCTATTTCGTGGGAACAAAAACAATAAGAGATAGACTTTAAGTTAGCCCAAATCAATTATTTTTTAAAAGTTTCACTTTAGAAGAGAGTTAGTTTTAAATATCCTTCATAATACAAAAATTATTAAACAATTCTTAAAATCTTATAAATTAATTAGGTATACTTTTAAAATTTACCGTAGTATCTCTAACAAATTACGAAATAAGATCAGAAAGGCAAAAATTAACTTTTTTAATAAATTTTTAAGTTTTCTTGACCTAAATGAAAAATGTTAGAATTTTTTTCTGAGTGTATCAGAAAGTCCGTACAAGGACAAAGTTCATTTTTTTAAATTACTTATATTTTTTTGTTCGTTTTCTACATAAAAATCTAAATATTTTTTGTTTGATATATCATATCCCTATATTCAATTGTTTACGGAATATTCGCATTTGGGAATATCAATTTAAATTTTTAAAAAATATTTTTTGGCTTTTTTACAAAACGTAGATATAATACAAATATATCTATTTTTTTAAATGCACTTTTTGTATTTTACCAAAAGTTTTTTATTAAAATTATAAAGTTTAAAAATAAAACCTATTTTTATTTATATAGGTAGTCCCAAATGTATACATGTGTTAAAAAATTATCAAAAAATAGAAGAGCATCTTGATATTCTGTATATATGTGTGTTAAAATGTATTTAAAAGATTTTATGATTTTTGCACATATTTTTGAAAAGGAGTATTTAAAAATGATGGGAATGTATTGCTAGTCTGTTAACTAAATATTTTAAGTTTTTATACAGTTTTATGAGGTACTGTGTGTTTTAACACTTGGCTTAAATAAATTTTTAATAAGGAATATACTTTGCCATCAATATAATAGGTATAATACCAGGAAATATTAAACATAAGTATACAAAAACGATAAATGGAAACTACAAAAATAATAAAATTGGCAAATTTAAATAAGAATTTAAGCCAGCACCTCAATGCCACATAAGTGTGACAGTTTAAAAAAAATAAAATAAAAATAATTTTCGGGAACTGAAAATAAAACTTGATAATCCACTTAACCGACTTTGTATTTCTTACAATTTTTAAAACATTTACCTATACTAAGTACCCTGTTCGCAGCCTCTTTAATATAATTATGTATAAGTGGTCAGTCCTTTGAACTAGTATTAATTTTATTATCCTAAATCACCAATAGGTGGCCCATAAAACCAGGTAAATTAACGGAAAAACTGCTCCAAATCTTCCTAACCCTTTGTTGTTCTTAGAATTTACCTGCAGAAATATAAATCGGTATTAATTACTTGTCACTAGCCTGTATAAAAGGGAGGTGGTTACTAACAGAAGTAGTTATTTTTGCAGTGACGCAAAGTGTTCAACATGTCTTCAAATTTAGTTACACCAAATAGTATGTTCGCGAAAAATCGTGAAGCCGAATTAGTTAAAGACTGGTTAAGACAAGTGCGAGAGACCGGTAAATATGTCTATGAAAATATTAGAATACCAGCAGAATATATGGTGGAAGATCGAATAGATTACAACTCAGGAGCCACCTTACACAATGCTAGCCAACCCGAAAGTACCCAAGAAATTTTCTACAATGTTCAGCAATCGGTTACTTTGGAACAGCAGCCCTCCGTTAGAAAAAGTCAAAATGATGATAAACTACTACGTATTGTTAATAAAATTAAAACAAATATTCGCACGTTGCCAAAATCCAATGAAACCAGGTTAATTGATTTACCACAACTTAAGGAAAAATCAAGGTCAAAGTTTGCAAAAAGAGAAGATACGAATAAATTTCATCACTTAACAAAAGCAGAAATGATACTAAAGAGAAAAGCTGAAGAAAGTCCCGATCCAGAAGCCCTTACCAAAAGAGCGAAATATTCGTTAAGTGGCTCTTATGGGCGCAATATACCAAATAAAGTAAGTGATCCATTGCACAGGATACATTATAACAGGAGTTTTGAATCTAAAAACGACATAATTAAACAAAGCAAACCACAAGACGAAGCAAAAAAGGATCGGAATGAGGTAAATACTAACTCTTCCGTTGATAGATATAACAAAACGACTAATGTTTATGTTACACCAATTAAGAGTGATCCATTCTCGAGGATTCACTATAACAGGAGTTTGGAACTTATCAACGCCTTAAATAAAGAAAGGAAATTACCAACCGAGGCAAAACAGGATCGGAATACAGTAAATAATAACTATTTCGATAATAGAGGTTGTGAACCAAAAGATTACAAAACAACTAGTGTTCACGTCACACCAATTAAGAGTGATCCATTCTCCAGGATTCACTATAACAGGAGTTTGGAACTTATCAGCGCCTTAAATAAAGAAAGGAAAGTACCAACCGAGGCAAAACAGGATGCAGGAAATAATAACTATTCCGTGAATAGGAATAGTTTACCAAAAGCAAAAGGTACAGAAATACCGGATTTTGATAATAAATCGATTAAAAGTACAGATGGTACTTGTAAAAGAAAGAATTTTGATGTCAAAAAAATATCTCGTGATCAGCGTCACGAAGATTCAGTAAATACTTTTCCTTCAAGTTTAATAGAGAAACCAGTCGAGCCTCCAACAAAAAAGAATGTTTGTTGTGATTATAGATGCAGTGAAAAAGTGTCAGTAAAAAAACAAGTCCTGTTAAAAATCTTTAAAAAACGCGCGACCCTTCCGCCTGTTCGTCGAATAGGAGCTAAGGACCTAAAAATTGTTTTAAATTATACTAATCAAGGTGATAGTGAATCAGTCCTCTTGTGATATACAAAACAACTTTGTCCTGTTAAACCTAACATGTTTTGTTATAAAATATTGTGTGATATTATATTTATTGTATTTAAATGTATTTACTACACTATATTGCGCACTCTCCTTAAAAGTGACACAAATCAAAAAAGGTAAATTACCAATGGAATAAAAAAATATTTATTTTTACCTATAATTTAAAAGCTTTAATAACAATATTTTAGACTGACTTTTTGTGATTTTCTGTCACTTTTAATAAGAACTGTGATATATTGTCTGATAAAATATTTTCTTTGTTCAGGACACATGCAGGAAAACATACATATTATCCCATGGGATTATGTTTCTAACATGTATCAAATAATATTGTTTAATTATAAACTAATAGGAAGTTTGAAAAAAAAATGTGTATCTTTAAAGTTTTTTATATGGAATGTAAAATTTAAAAATCCATAAATTAGGAAAATAATTTTAAATTTATTTTCACATGCAAATTAAAATTTTACTATAGGCAAAAAATTTGGAATTAAGTAAATGTCTTGTAAGTGGCTAAAATATTTTAATAATAATAACACCGACACACAAAAAAGTTGTTTGACTGTACCCACTACGAACATGTATTTCGAACCGCTGAATCCGAATTTGAAGTCGTTTGGCCCGGCCACCCTCTAGATTTGAGTAAATAAAAATTTGCAATTTTGTTGTTTTTTCTGCATCTTACTCAAATCTGGAGGGTGACCGGGCCAAACACTTTAAATTCGGATTCAGCCGTCGAAATACATGCCCGTAGGTGGGTCCGGTCAAAAGTACAAACAACTTTCTTTTTTTTGTGTGCCGGTGTAATTTATACAATGTTAATAGTTATAGTGATAAAAAATCTTTGTTATTAAAGATCTGTTTTTAAATTTGTAAATATTAGTTTGTAGTTTTTTGTAATAGATGACTATTATATGTATGCACATATGTATTTATATTTAATAAAGAACTTTCAATAATTATTATTTTTTATTTTTAAAATACAAAGGATTAATTGTTTATTCTATTTTTCACTCACTTATGGTAAGGGTGAAAAATATTATAGCTAGGATTATACTTATTTTACATATTTATAATTTTATTTACTGGTTGATTTAATATGCTAAACTACCACAAAAAAATAAACAACTCCTTTAATGGAGATTAATAAATAAAATGAACAACTCCTATTTTATGATAAACATAAAAATTATATTTAATTAACAACCTATTATTTATCCCTACGTAGAAGTTATTAACAAAATTTTAATATTTTCAATATGGTATTTATTACGGTCCGCAATAATTCTATCCTGTTTGGGTCAAACCAGGTAATTATTTATTATCTAAAAATTTTATTACAGGCTAACCCTTATTTTTGGTCCGCAATTAGTTTTCCCTACCTGATGGTTTGTGCCGCAGTTGCCCTTAGACAATTACAAAAAAGGCAGTTTTTACCTCAATTTAAGTGAAGCAGCAAAACCTCAAAACCACAAAAAAGATTGCGTAGAATTGGCAATAGTCGTAGTTCCGGGAGGCCAGATTTTAATAAAAGTAACAAATAAGTTAGAAGCAAATGTAAAAAAAAACATGTAATACAAAGTTTAACACACTTTATATGACATAAACTATGATTTTTACAAGACCTTTAATTTGAGTTATATAACCTTTTTGTCTAAATGCAATATTTTTCGAGTTATAATCAAAAAACCGAATTTTAAGGATTTTTTAAGGACTTTTTTTAAAATTAAAATATTTTTATTTTTGGGTCTTTTTTGCAAATTTTAAGCGATTTGGAATTCAAGTCAATAAAATAAGTAATTTATTATTAAAATAAAAAAAATCACAATAATAAAAAAAATCCTATTTTGGACTGAAATTCTTTGTCAAAATTACATTATTCTATGTTTTTTTTGTATTTCTCATAATTTATATAGTCGTAGTCCAAACATTCTGTGGTGGCAGGTTTCTGCCGGTAAATATACCGTGTCGGGTTTTTGGGGTTTTCTCAATTTTTTACTGTTTGACGCAATACACCAAATAAAATAAGTGATCCATTGCACCGGATACATTATAACAGGAGTTTGGAATCTACAAACGACATAATTAAACAAAGCAAACCACAACCAAAGATTGATACTACTACGAATAGATAGCTCATCTAAATGGAACACATTTAATCGGTGTGGAGATATCAATGCTCTCGGATAAAATATTTTTTGCGCGGTAACCTTCGCCTTGCGAGCAAAATTAGACGCGGCGTTGCCAATGTGAAGTATTTAAGTAGGTACTTTTACATGGTACAAATAGCTAAAGAATATAAAGGTTCCACTTATAACCATTGGCAAACTCTGCTCAGTTGGACGGCATTGCGGCGCTCCTCGGCTAAGCACAAATGTCGCGGAGTGCCTTTCGCGCCGACCAAGTGACCGGTCCCAAGCCCGGAAAAGAGGAGGAGCACACAGGTACACAATACACACACCATCACGCTCAACACACACACACATACATTTAAACACAATCCTAAGCCAAGGTGGAAGGCAACGTGCCGAAGGCTGAATGGTCACAAGGACATATGTGATCGCGAACGTTCCCCGGGGCACCAGGCAGCACCCCCCGTATCGCATGCCTTATCCAGCCATGCGGGTTCTGGCTACCTGGCTTAGCAAGCAACAAAGAACCAACCAGGCAAGGTCATAGGCGAAAAGTTAGCCACGACCAGCTACAAGGCAAACTCCATAGAGGAGATTGACAACCTGACAGACGAACAGGTCATTAAGGCCAATCTATCAGGCAGTTCTAGAGCTCGTGTACGAGCCTTGATCCAAACAGGCAAAAGCCGCGCTGAGGCTAAACGTGCCGTGATCAAGGAAAACTTCATCGCACACGCAAAACGCATGGGTAAGGCAAAGGACTCGAAGGCCACTGAACAGGCCACAGCAGCCAGCCAAACCCAAAAAGGATGAGATCCGAGGGCAGTACTCCCCATAAAAGGCAATTCAAAAAGCCGAGAGGAGACAAGCCAACAAAACCGGCCACTACGACTAGCATGTCGTACAAGGCTGCAGCAAGCAGCGAGAAAGTTGCTATCGTTAGCGAAGGCTACCCAGAAGACCAGCTGACGACCGAAAGGATGGAGGAAGTCCAAGCTTCAATTCTGAACGCTTACGACAACATCCCAGATGGCCAGGTTGTAAGCTTTGAAAAATGCAACCACAGGCCGGGATACCTCGAAGTCACCTGCGCTGACAAAAGCAGCGCAGAATGGCTAACAAAGACGGTGCCAACACTCAAGCCCTGGGAGGGAGCAGTGTTAAAGGCACTGACAGACAAGGACTTGCCAAAGCCAGTCACCTGCACCGTTTTTATCCCGGATGAACGGGGGGAAAGATTGCCAGCTGAAAGAATCCTAAGAAGGATATCGGTAGGCAATAAAGGCCTAAACACAAACCTGTGGAAGTCCTGGGGAGCAGTCCCAAAGGACAAAGGCCAACTCTGGACCTTCTCCATGGACAAACAGTCCCTCGAAGGTCTGGAAAAACTGAACATGAGCCCATACTTCGGATTCGGAAAGCTCAAGTTCCGGAAAAGCAGGACAAAAAGTCCAACAAATTGCTGAAGACCCCGAGGCCAGCACATCAAAGGCCGGGCTCACACAAAGGACCGCTGAGGAACCCGAGGCCAGTACATCGAAGGCCGGGCCAATGCACCGGAGGAGAGGGAACGGGAGGTCGATACTGACGAGCCTTCTGCTCAAAGTGGCACCAGTCCGCTGAAAAGACATACAGTCTATCAGCAAATGGACACCGCTACGGAGGAGGAGGAGGCCCTGTTGAGGAGTCGATCCCCAGCCCCTCTTAGTTACAATGGATACCATAAAGGTGATCCAAGTGAACCTTCACCATGCCAAGGCTGCCTCAGCCGTGCTGTGTAGAAGGTTCCAAGAAAAAAGCCTGGATATCGCCCTTATACAGGAACCATGGCTAAACAACGGAGCCATCATAGGACTCAATCCATCCGGAGGTAAATTACTATTTCATGATAACAACCCAAGAGCTTGTATTCTTTATAATAGTAATAACATCAGCTGTACACTAATCCCGGAGCTCTGCTCTAGAGACTTTGTTACAGTATAGGCAACCGCAACAACAGCAGAGGAAGGGACTAAGACCTGGGTAGTCTGCTGCGTCTATTTCCCCGGAGAAGAAAGGACCTGTCCACCATCCCTAATGGAGGACGTCATAGGCCACTGCAGAGGAAGAAGACAACAAATAATAGTTGGAGGGGACGTCAACGCCCACAACACAATCTGGGAAGCACCAATACAAACAGTAGAGGTGAGTCCTTGCATGAATTTATTATAAGTGAAGGGTTAGACATAGCTAACATAGGCATAGAACCCACTTTTGTGACATCAACCAGGCGTGAGGTCCTTGACCTTACTTTTTGTAGCCATGATGTCAGTGATACCATCACAAACTGGCATGAGTTAACTAACGGCAACCAGAATTTACTTTTTAAAAAACAATTTATTTTATTAAAATACAATAATTCGAAATTTATGTCTTTTGTGGCGCCCAGTAGTTTGACGGTACAAGGACTGTCATTCTTGATTTCTTGTAGTTCCATCTTGTCACACAAGTAGTAGTGGGCTTTGACCTCTAGGCATTCTTCTTTTCGATATGCGTAGTGCAATTCATTTTTTAAAAAAAATTTATTTCGCGGAATAAAAACCCCAATAGACTTTTTTCTCAGACTGGAATGGAAAAAATTGAAGGTAGTTAAATATTTCTGGAATGTTGGGGGGAATTTGTAACAGATACGTAATTTTATTATTGAAATAAAGCATTTTAAATTTATTAATTTTTCATAAAGTAAGGTATTTTCTAAGTTACTTCAAGGCATTTGATTTAACCAATTTGTTTCTGAATGTTATATAATTCGATATAAAGGTCTTCCTTTTTTTTATTATTTTAAGGTGCAAAAAGTTTTAATTTAAAAAAAGCTATTGAATTTTCGATATCTTGTAAAATCGAGTCTATGATTTCGTAGATATTAATTATTTGATTTGACATCTTTTATAATAGCAGCGTTTTCTATATTCATTTTTTTTGAATATTAAGCCTATTTGATTTAATTTGGATTCCAACTTATTTCATTATGACTTATTTTGGACAGTTAAATAAAATTTGTTTATGATATTTAGTGATATTGAATTTTCTTTTAAAATATTTCCTGCCAAGTTATGATCGTCAATAACCAAAAATCAGCGTCCCGAAACCCAGAACCACAATTTTTCCCAGATTTGGATAATAAAATTGATTTATTCCCATTCTCAAAATAAATGCCTCATTAGAAAATTAATTTAGACGAACTCCATAAACTCAAAAACGAAAAAAAAAGAAAACCAGCCCCCTTATTTTTCAAAATTTTAGAACCCCAAGCTCATGGACAATTTTAATTTATGGAACCCTTTATTTTCTGTGCACCTTATATTGAAAAAAGAAGCTGGAAAATAGCAACCAAAACAAAAAACCCAAAGAAACAAACATTTAAATTTGGGAAAAATTTCCCAACCCCCGAGACCGTGGATTCAATCTCAGGAGGGGGGGGTATGTCACACCCTATACTGTTCCATAAAAAAAATGCTGATCTTATTTTTTATAATTCTTTTCTTTTAATTCTATTATGCATTGTATGCACTTTTAGCTGGTCACCAGCCTTTTTAATAATGTTTTATGAGTTAGTCAGAGTTTAATCTAGAAACTAGTAGGACATAAATTTCGAATTTTTTATTTTAATAAAATAAATTTTTTTTTTAAAAAAAGTAAATTCTGTTTGCCGTTATTAACTCATGCCATTTTTATGGTATCACTGACATCAGGGCACAAAAGTGGGTCAGGACCCCCCGCCTAGTTGATGCACAAAAGAGTTCTATGCCTATTTTGCTATGTCAAACCCCTTTCCCTTTATAATAAATTCATGCCCCTTTGTTTTTTTGGGTGCTTCCCAGATTGTGTTGGGGGCTTTCCTAAACTATTCTTGTTTTTCTTTTAGTGGCTTATGACCCCTCCTTAGGGTGGCCCTTTCTTCTCGGGGAAAAACGGGCCCCAGGTCTTGCCCCTTCCTCTGCTGTTGTTGCTTGCCTGTCTGTAACAAAGTCTCTAGAGCGACCCCGGGTTAGTGTCAGCTGATGTTATTACAAAATATAAAGTAAAGCTTTTGGGGTTTTATCATGAAATAGAAATTTATCGGATGGAGGCCAAGGGCTCCGTTTTTTAATGGTTCCTGAAAGGGCATATCCGGGCTTTCTTTTGGAATTCTACAACCGGCTGAGGCAACCTTGGCATGGTGAAGGTTCACTTGGATCACCCCTTTGGGATCCTTTTAACTAAGAGGGGGTGGGTGACTCCTAACAGGGGTCCTCCTCCTCCGTAGCGGTGTCCTTTTCTGATAGACTGTATGTCTTTTTAGCGGACGGGCCCACGAACCGTCAGTATCGACCTCCCGTTCCCTCTTCCGGGCCCCGGCCTTCATCTGGCCCCGGGTTCCTCAGCGGTCCGTGTGAGCCCGGCCATTTGGCCTCGGGGGTTCAGCACCTTGTTGGACCCTTGTTTGCTTGGTTTCCGTCCAAATGGGCTCATGTTCAGTTTTTCCAGAAACCCTTTGGGGTGTTTGTCCATGGAGAAGGTGGGGCCGCTTTTTGGGGCTCCCCCGGACTTTCACAGGTTTGTGTTTAGGCCTTTATTGCCTCCGTTCCCTTTTAGGCTTTGGTGGAAAATTTTTCCCCGTTCATCCCGGGAAAAAGCGGTGCAGGTGACTGGCGGAGTCCTTTTGTCAGTGCCTTTAAAAAATTTTCCTTTTTTTTTTGGGGCCCCGGGGGGGCCCCCGGGGGGGGGGGCCCCCCCCCGGGTTTTTTCCCCCCCGGGTTTTTTCCCTTTTTTTCCCCGGGGAAGTTTTTAACCCGGGTTTTTTTTCCCGGGTTTTTTTTTTTGGGTTAAATTTTTTAAAAATTTCAAACGGAAAATTTTTTTTTTTTTCCGTAAAAAAAAACCCCAAAAACCCCCGGGGTTTTTAAAAACCCCAAAATTGGGGGGTTTTTTTTTTTTTCCCCCCGGGGAAAAAAAAAAAAGGGGGGGGGGTTTTTTTTCCCCCCTTTTTTTTTTAAAAAACCCCCCCCCTTTTTTTTTTTTTTGGGGGGGTTTTTTTTTTTTTTTTGGGGTTTTTTTAAAATTTTTTTGGGGTTTTTTTTTTTTTAAAAAATTTTTTTTGGGGGGTTTTTTTTTTTTTTGGGGGGGGTTTTTTTTTTTTTAAAAAAAATTTTTTTTTAAAAA
Organism: Listronotus oregonensis; assembly: GCA_019359885.1. Classification (NCBI taxonomy): domain Eukaryota; kingdom Metazoa; phylum Arthropoda; class Insecta; order Coleoptera; family Curculionidae; genus Listronotus; species Listronotus oregonensis. Next base: position 2,249 of record JAHBCN010011257.1, on the reverse strand, counting down.
AAAAATTTGGGGGGAAAAAAACCCCAAAATTTTTTTTTTTTTTTTTTTAAAAAAAAAAAAACCCCCCAAAAAAAAAAAATTTTTTTTAAAAATTTTTTAAAAAAAAATTTTTTTTTTTGGGGGGGTTTTTTTAAAAAAAATTTTTTTTCCCCCCCTTTTTTTTAAAAAAATTTTTTTAAAAAAAAATTTTTTTTTTTCTTTTTTTAAAAAAATTTTTTTCCCCCCTTTTTTTTTTTGGGGGGTTTTAAAAAAAAAATTTTTTTTTTCCCCCAAAAAAAAAAAAAAAAAACCCCCCCCCCTTTTTTTTTTTTTTAAAAATTTTGGGGGTTTTTTTTTTTAAAAAAAAAATTTAAAAAAAAAAGGAAAAAAAAAACCCCCCAAAAAACCCAAAAAATTTTTTTTAAAATTTTAAAAAAAAAATTTTTTTTTTTAAAAAAAAAATTTTTTTTTTTTTTTTTTTAAAAAAAAATTTTTTTTAAAAAAAAAAAAAAAAAATTTTTTTTTTTTTAAAAAAAAAAATTTTTTTTTTTTTAAAAAAAAAATTTTTTTTAAAAAAAATTTTATAACTCAAATTAAAGGTCTTGTAAAAATCATAGTTTATGTCATATAAAGTGTGTTAAACTTTGTTTTAATGTTTTTTTTTACATTTTTTAATTTTTTTGTTACTTTATTAAAATCCCCCCCCGGAATACGACTATTCCCCAAATTTTCCCCAATTTTTTTTTTGGTTTTGGGGTTTTTTTCTGCTTCATTTTTAAATTTTGGGGAAAAAAAAACCTTTTTTTAATTGTCAAAAAAAAAAAATTCTACCGGCTGGGGGTTTTGGGGCCCAAAACCTGGGGGGAAAATTTGCGGAAAAAAAAAGGGTTACCCCCAATAAAATTTTTAGATAAAAATAATTATTTTAAAACGGGAAAAATTTTTGCGGACCGTAATAAATACCATATTAAAAAAAAAAAAATTTTTTTTAAAAACCCCTTTTACGAAAAGGGGTAAATAATAGGTTGTTAATTAAATAAAATTTTTTTTGTTTATCATAAAATAGGAGTTGTTCTTTTTTTTTATTTAAACTCCATTAAAGGAGTTGTTTAGTTTTTAATATTAAATCAACCAGTAAATAAAATTATAAATATGTAAAAAAAAAATAAAATGAAAAATAGAATAAACAATTAATCCTTTGTTTTTTAAAAAAAAAAAAAAAAATTATTAAAAATTCTTTTTAAATATAAATAATTTTTTGCTTTTTTATAATAGTCTTATTAAAAAAAACTACAAACAAAATTTTTCAAATTTAAAAAAGATCTTTAATAACAAAAATTTTTTTTCAATAACTATTAACCATTGTATAAATTACACCCCGGCACAAAAAAAAAAAAGTTGTTTGTACTTTTTACCCCGGGGGCCCCCCACGGGCATTTTTTTTCGACCGGCTGAACCCCCCTTTAAAGTCCGTTTTTTGGCCCCCGGGGGCCCCCCCAAATTTTAGTAAAATGCAGAAAAAAAACAACAAAAAAATTCAAATTTTTTTTTTAAATTAATTAAAAACCCAAAAATTTTTTTAACGGTTCGAAAAACATGTTCGTAAGTGGGACATCAAAAAATTTTTTTTTGTCTTTTTTTATTATTAAAATATTTTAAACCACTTACAAGACATTTACTTAATTCCAAATTTTTGCCCCCCAGTAAAATTTTAATTTCATGTGAAAAAAAAAAAATTTTCCCAATTTTTGGTTTTTTTTTTCCCCCCATAAAAAACTTTAAAGAAACCCTTTTTTTTTTCTTCCTATTAATTTATAATTTAAAAAAAATTATTTAAACATGTTAAAAATTTTAAAAACCCTGGGATATGTATGTTTTCCTGCATTTTTCCCGAACAAAAAAAAAAATTTTATCAGACAATAATAAATTCTTTTAAAAATGGAAAATCACAAAAAGTCAGTCAAAAAAAATTGTTTTAAAGCTTTTTAAAAATTTTTAAAGGGGGGAAAAAAAATATTTTTTTTTCCATTTTAATTTACCTTTTTTTTTGTCCAAAAGGGGGGAAAAGGGGCCTATAATTTAAATACAAAATAAATATCACACAATATTTTATAACAAAACATGTTAGGAACAAAAAATTGTTTTTAAAACAAAAAGGACTGTTCACTATCCCCGATTAGTAAATTTAAAACTTTTTAGGTCCTTGCTCCCATTCCCGAAAAGGGGGAAAAGGGGCCCCTTTTAAAAAAAATTTTTTCAGGACTTGTTTT
>JAHBCN010011256.1:0-29476 GCA_019359885.1 Listronotus oregonensis | reverse complement strand
TCTCATAATGTTTGTTATTTGAAAAGTATATCCCAAAAAAGGTTAAAAAATTTTACTTTTTAATGTACAACCAGAATTTGGGGATTGGTTAAAACTCATTTACATTTGCCTTCTTTTTCACAAAATTGGTGATAAGTACATAATACAATCATACAATGTTTAAAATTTTTTTTTAAAAAATCTGTTTTTATTTATTTACAAAGTTTTTTGGTAAAAATAAAAATTCCCAAAAATTACCTTTTAAAAGGGGGAAAAAAAGGGCGCCATCTATTTTTCCATATTATATCAGATGATATAAAATCTAATATTACAAATAATTTTAAATATTCTATAGGTATCCTTTAAAAACCCAAACCAAAAAAAAAAAAAAAAACAGTGAATGTTGGAATTTGACATTTGATGATGTAAATTTTTATAGATATAACAAAGAATTATGGAAACCCGGCCCGACCTACTTTTCATTGGAAAATTTCCCCCAACCCCCCTATTCCCGCTGCCCTCCGCCTAAATTTTTTCTAAGTATTGGGCTTCCATACACCTTTAAACTTCCTTGCACACGACCAGGACACAAGTTGTGAAACTTATGGAAGTGCAATTAAACTCCTTCTAAAGCAAGCAATAGCCAACAAGCAATAATCGGTGAATCCCAACGATCGAGATTTTATTATATACATACTTTTTCGGAAATTATTTTTCTAGTGTGAAATTTGTACTGCACAAAAGTATAAGAAATATATAAAAATCTTTGTTTTGATTTTGAAAACGCATTTTTTATTTTTTTTTTTACAATATTTCCAAAATTTTCAATATTTCCAGACCTTTGGGGAAATTTTGATATTTCCATTTATTGAAATATTTCCACTGAAATTTATTATATCAGAATATACACACCCCCAATGGTCAAAGGGATACCTTTTTTGGGGGATATAAATCAAAAATTTAAAAATATATGGCCAAAAAAGATAATTTTGGAAATTTATCATATTCTGTAAAAAATGTAAATTTTAATTAAATGTAGATACCAAAAAAGAAAAACTCAGTGGGTACAACCATTTTTTTATTTCAACTAAATATCAAACAAAATTAAAAGTCATATTCTAAACATATCCCAAATTTTTTTTATAATGAAAATTTTTTTAATAACAGTATGACCTCCTCTGGAGTTTATCACTGCACGACACCTTCTTGGCATACTCAGAATTAAATTGTCCATATCTTCCTGAGTATGGCAAACCAAGCAGCTTTTCGAAAACAGTTGTTCTTGGTTCTGGAATTACGGGTTTTCCCCAAAAGTTCTTTGTGATATCCATGATGCTCGATTGGTTTTAGGTCGGGTGATTGAGCAGGCCATGGCAAAACGGTGATTTGGTTGTCTTGTAAAATTGTGCAGCATGTCTGCGACATGGGGAGCGTTGTCGTGCATCAATATAAAGTCTGGCCCAACAAGTCTTGCATGGGGAAAGACAAATGGTTGAAGAATCTCTTCCACATATCGATGAGGGGTTTTAAAAAAAGTTCACCAAAACGAGATCGGTTCTTCCGCGGTCGTATTCCAGCCCACACCATTACTGTGCCACCTCTTAATGGGGACTTTTGCACTTTTTCCCAAGACTTTTTGTAGTCCAGGTTCTTCCAACCCTCATTTTCTTGAATGGGGGTGCAACCCAAACCAGACATCTGTAAAAGAACGGGGGCCCCTTGATTATTAGCCCAATTCTCGTGTTCTGTTGAAATAAACGACCAGCATTTCCTCTAGAAAGTGGCTGGCATCTCAATGGTCGTCTATTACATAGTCCACCTTCATGCAATCTTTTCCCCAACTCTAGAATTTGAAATTACGATATTATGCGTTTCGCGTACCCGATTCATTATTTCGGGAACTTTCGGGGGATTTCTTCTAGCCATTTACTCGATCTTGAGCAGGCCCATAAAATGATGGACCTGGATTTTTTCAGAAACATCACCTGTTTCGAAACGTGCCCATAATCAGATTCGCTCTGTGATGTGTGGAGAGTTTCAGCAACCGAGGCCAGTACCAGCTTCTAACATTCAACAGCCCAACATTTCATCCCGGTTAAGATGGCGTCTTTGCATGATAAATAAGTAACAGACGGATCTCTCTATTTTGGTTACAATAACTGACCAATTTTTTCCCAAATTTTAAAACTGATATGTCCACCTACTTTGATTTAAAAACAAGTTTTGCAGAAGTTTTTTTCCTTGAAAAAAAAAAAACAAAAACTTTTAAAATTTTTTAAAAACCAAAAAAAAATTTAAAAGTAAAATTTACCAGAAAAAATAAAAAGCGGGGGGGCCCAAAATTTTTTTAAAAAAAAAAAAAAAAACCGGGGCAAAAAAAAATTTACAAAAAAAAATGAAGAAAAGCCTTTTCAAAAAAAGGAAAAAACATGTAAGTTAATAATTATATTTTATGACTATTACCTTGTGGCATGTCCTCACTAACTACAGACTTTAAAATGGGTATAATGTCTTCAAGTCTTCCTATCTCTGCCAGCGCAGCCACCTGTAAAAAATAACAATACTAAGAAAATTCCTTAAGTTTTTTCATTCAAAAAAATTATGAAGTATAACTGACACAAGGTTATGGCAATTTTTTTTTCTTCTTTTAAAACACTTTGATAATTACAGTGATCGCCATAAGTTGGATATGTATGGAGAAATGTTTATTCTTGAAACTATTAAAAACTTTTTTGGCATTCGGCTCATGGGCGTCGGCTGGGGAAATAAGTTTGCATGATATTTAAAAAAGTTATTGGAAAAAGTTCTTTAGAATTTAATTCTAAAGGTATGTACACACCAAAAAAAAAGAAAAAAAAGAACAAACGTTTTTAGTATGTACACAAAAAAAATAAAACAAAAAGTTCATTCGTTCTTGTTCACCTTGTTTGTATGTTCTTTGTTAATTGTTCGGTTATTGTACTACATCGCAATAAAATTTATTACTCGTTGACCAGTGGAAAATAGATGACGACGAACAAATTTTTTCTCTTAGATATGTACACACGAAAAAACAAAAAAACAAACATTTGTTCTGTTCACTTTCTTTGTATGTGTTTTTGTTTATTGTTGCTTTTTCTGTCTACATAGCGCAACCAAATGTTTGTTTACTCTTGTTCGACTAGTTGGAATAATTATGGATGACCATAAAACAAAAATTTCTTTGATGTCCGACGTCCACTGGAACATGTGCGAACAAGAACAAACACGTTTGTTCGCCTTTTAACTGTCTATGAAGAAAACATTTGTTCGCTGATGTTTGTTCTTGTTTGTTTTTTTTTGAGGTGTACAGAAATTTTGATATCGAGTTACTTGAACATGTATGAGCTTCATACATGTTCAAGTAGACGTCGATATATCAAAATTTATGTACACCTCAAAAAAAAAAAAAAAACAAACGAACAAAACTTTTTCAGTGTAACAGTTGAAACGGCGAACAAACGTTGTTCGTCTTTTAACAGTATGAACAAAGGAAAAAATAAACGTTTGTTCGCGTTTTTACTGTCTACATAAAAAGAAAAACGTTTGTTTGTTGATGTTTGTTCATGTTGTTTTCGGTGTGTACGTACCTTTATGTAGAAGTAAAACCGAAAAACTTTGTTTGTTCTTGTTCAACATGTTCCAGTGGACGTCGGTACATCAAAGAGAATTTTGTTTTTAGGTCATCCATAACTATTCAACTAGTCGAACAAAGTAAACAAACATTTGGTTGCGCTATGTAGACAGAAAAAGCAACAATAAAAAAAACACATACAAAGAAGTGAACAAAAACGAATGTTTGTTTTTGGTTCGTGTGTACATATCTAAAGAACATAAATTTTGTTGTCAGCATCCATAACTTTTCCAACTGATCAAACGTGAACAAATATTTATTGCGCTATGTAGACAAAAAAATAAAAGGCGAACAATAAACAAAGAACACATACAAACTAGGTGAACAAGAACGAATGTTTGTTCTTGTTTGTTTTTTGAGTGTGTACATACCTTAAGGCGATGTGCAAACTTTGAAATAAAAAATTTTAAAAAAGGAAAAAAAAATTTTTGTTGAATTACAAATCTCTAATTTTTGTATGGTTTTTCCCATTTAAAAGGCGAAATGAAAAAAAAATGAAATTCTACAGTTACTCTAGTGTGTAAACGTGTTTTTCTAAGAGTTATATTAAGATTTTACAATTAAAATGTAGTAAACTTAGGCCTCAGCCTTCGTGGACTGTCCATAGATAAAAAAAACCTAATTTAAAAAAATTGTTTCTATCAAACATTTTTAACTCACCTTCAAATTTCTTACAGTAGTATAATTCTGATTTCTCGTAGCCATCAGTACTTCGAGAGCAACCTCGGGTCTACCTTGATTCAGAGCTAACCCGGCACAAAACGTGGTGGCCCTCCTCATTGGTTGATGCCCAGTTTCCTGCAGTTCACTCCACAACTTCAGGGCGTAATCTAAAGATTCCTTGCTGTTCTATAAAACATAAAAAAAATATTCAACAAGGCTACATTGGGTTTCATATTACGGAAAGCAAACTTTACAATGTTCCCAGATGATAAAACTATTTTATGAAATAATAAAAAATGTTGATATTTTAAAAATAAAATCTTAATGTACAGCTAAGTCCGAAGACCTATCAAAACCATTATTTATATCAAAAAGAATTTTAACACTTACTTTTATCTACCTATTTTCTGAATATTTTGAAGAAAACTTTAAATAAATTTATTGCAGGAAACCCCTTTATATTTTTTTTTTCCTCAATATCATAAATTTTATTATTATTCTTTGTTATTTTGTTTTATTTTTTTTTTGGAAAAAAAGATTTTTTCGTTCATGTTTTTTTGAAAACCCAACCTAAACAGGTCTAGAATACCCATTAATTTATGTATTTTTTGGCAATTGTTGCTGTAACAAGTTTTTGCGGGTTGTAAAAAACCATGTTTAAAAAAAAATCAAAATCAGTTTCCCCAAAAAAAACAAAAAACGCGTTTTAAAAAAAAAACATGATTTTTTTTTTTTTTTTGTAAATAAAAATCAAGTTTGTAACTTTCCTTATTCTTAAACATTCCCTTTTATCTCCAAATATTTTTCGTTTTTATAAACTCTTATTTTAAAAATTTTTACCGCAAAGGCACTTGCACTTTCTTGAAAATTTCCTGTCAGAACACGCAGATTTACCGCTACATAAAGGGGAAAGGGAAGCCGTCATTTCCTAGTTAAGGGTGGGCGCGAGATTGTTTTTACGGCTTATAAAATTTTTTGATAGTGTAAAATAAAAAATATAGTTTTTTATGTCGTTTCTAAGAAGTGGTAGAAAGAAAGCCCTTTATTCAGTTTTTCAAAAAAAAGGGGGAAAAAGGGCCTACAAAGTTTAAAAAAACGTTTCAAAGGGAAAAACCCCAAAAAGGGGAAAGATTTTTGTGCCCCTTATTTAAAAAAAAGGCGATAAATTAAAGAAAAAGAATTAGGGGCAAGTAAGTCACATCCATTTCATAAAGAAGGAACTAGTTGTTTATGAATTAACCCCCTTTTTTTAAAAAAATGGGGTTTTAACTGACAACCAACATGGGTTTTTACCAGGTGATCAACTTCCAACTGTTAAAAAGAAAACGATTGGACAAAACTGCAAGATAAAGCCCCCAATTGACATTATTTATTTAATTTTTAAGGGAAAAAATACCTACAAAAGGCTGCTTCAAAAATTGGGAAAATTTTGGTAAAGGGGAAATTTATTAATTGGGGTCCCAAAATTTTTTTTCAGACAGGAAAGGGTCAGAATAAAGGCAATTTCCCCCTCCCAGAGTTATGCGGGGTGCCACAGGGTTCTGTTCTGGGGCCAACTTTTTAATGTTTTTTTTTTGGGGGTTTGCAAAAGAAAAACATCTCCTTCTCCATGTGCTGATGACTCCAAGTTGTATAAAAAACCCCCAAAAACAAATCAAGTCATAAAGATTTTTAAAAAAAATGAAGAATGGTTTCTACAGGTTTTTTAACCCCAAAAAAAAAATTTTTATATTTTATGGGGTTTTCCCCAATTTTTTAATACACTTGGAGAAGTCCCTTAAAAAAAAAGTTCCCCCAAGAAGATTTGGATTTTGACTTTTAAAGATCTTAAAGGGGGGCTTTTAGGAAAGATAAAAAAACCCCCAAAAAATTTCATACAGGTACAGAGGGGATTTTAAAAACATCCGCCAAATTTTTAGAAAAATTTATAAGAATATTCCAATATTTTTTAATACGGAGCCTCAGTATGGAACCCATTTTCCCAAAGAATAAAGCCTTGGAACAAACCAACGAAGAATAAACCCAAATTTTAAAATTATCCAATTTTTCTTATGAGGAAAAAAAAAAATTTTAAACTTAAAACTTTTTCAGGGGTTTTAACCGGGGGGCCCCTTTGGGCCCCTTAAAAAAATTATGGGCATTACGTCAGTTTTAAAATTTTTTCCCGTTAAAAAAAACGAAGATTGAGGGATAAAAAGTTAAAAAAAGAGGTTTTTTTAAGTTTTCTCAACACTTTCTTCAAAAAGAATAGAGGGAAGTGGAACAATTTAGAACAGTTGTGTTTGTGCGGAGACATAACATTAAAAAATGAAAGACAGTTCAATTAGAATATAAGTTTGAACGGTATAGCCTAACTTAATCCATAATAATAAAATATGAAATTAATTTGGAATGCAAGGATTGGTGGAGAGATGAAAAGCACTGGGAAAATGTAAATAATGAAGACATCGATACTATCGATACTTATAGTGACTCGTCATTCTCGTCAACGTTATCACAATCACAATCAGTTTTAAACCGTAAGTACCTTTTTATTATTTGTTACTTTTTAAAATGGTGTTAAAATATTTTTCCAATTTTCCATGTTTGGAAATTTTTAAAAACTTATTTTTCAACAATGTGATCAATGTTTGGTTTTGGCACTTTATTGTAGGGAATTTCACAATTTTGAAAATGCTTTGGAATTGATACGTTTTTTTAACACAACAAAAATTCTCGGATGAAAATATTTCTGAAAAAATACATTTTTTTTTTATTTTTTATCCAAGTAACTATTAAGGTATGTAACTTGACAGCACAACACCTTTTATTTCTCAAAAAGTGGCTCATTCAACGATTTTTATTTTTTGCTTTAAATTAAATCGATTTATTTGACGGGCTCTATCGAACCAAATAGAAAAACTATAAAATTCCGTGACACAAAGGACCAGACCCAATGTGTTTTCAGATACTTTACATACATCTATCATCTATGGACAATTGAAGATTCATATTGTTTTTTTTTAATTGCAGGTACAACGTTTCAAGCATAAATCTACAAATTCAAACTAAACAAAACTTTCACAAGTAAGTACGTCGACTCAGTTTCCCTTCAATCCCAGTAAACAAAAAAGAAAAGAATGTAATACTGACACAACTTCTTCTGATCTCTGATGTCTTTTATTGTACGTACTAGTAAGTCTGCCAAAATGAAATTGATAAGCAGATCGCCAAAGCCCTCTATGAACTAATAGAGTTTATCTGCCTGAGCAATTCAGTTAAGAAAGCTATAGCACTACTGCGACCTGATATGTACCGCCCAGTCGAAACGATGTGTCAGGCAGACTGTTTGATCAAATATATACAAGAAAGAAGCAAATGCTTTAAGGGGTTGTCTAGAAGTAACTTTGTCTTTCACTGATGGATGGTCTAATGTGCATAATGAACCCATAGTATGTGCAACAGTTACTGAGAAAATGGTCCTCCTTTCATTCGATACGTAGATACAACTGGGCATCCACATACATCCGACTACCTAACAGAAATTGCAGAACCCTTATAAACAAACTAAAACCGAGTATGATTGTACAGTGAGTTTTTCGTGACAGATAATGCAGCTAACATGTCTGCAATGCAAATGAAATAAAGGCATCTGATAAATTCAATTAATAGCATATGGCTGTGCTACACATATACTAAATTTATTATGTAAAGATTTTGAAATCGTTGATATAAAAGAGCATGTAGTCCAAATCGTAAAGTACTTTAGGAACAATGATTTTGCATCTGCAACATATGCCAAAGAAGGAGGCAAAAACTAGTCATACCTAGTGATGTTGATGAACTCGCTTCCTACTTTTTAGAATCAGTGAAGAACACAAAGAAAAGATTGACAGTATTATTAGGGAAAAAATTCAAACATTCATTTAAAGAGAAGTGCTGAAGATTACCTCAAAATTCTTAAGCCAATTTCCATTGCCATAGATAGGTTGCAAAAGACCGACGCCACTATTTCAGATGTTGTAGAGCAATTTAAAGTGTTAGAAGATTACTTTGAAGAAACAATCTGACATTACATCAACTGCAAAAACTTAAAAATCGATATATGTTTATAACCCCGTATCATTTGCTGGCATTTCTTATCGACCCAATGAAAACACAAAGTTTGACATATACTGAAAAAAATATTGCATTACAAACTGCAAAAGAACTGTATCTGTCGTCATTTTTTTCGGTATCTGTTTGAGCAACAAAATCGTGATTAGAGCAACTAATTGGCAAATAAATAGCAATAAATTTATATGTATTTTAGACCTGATTAGGCTGGGTTGTCAAGGTAAACTTTATGGACGTTAAAATCTTATATGACAATAAAGCAATATATTATTATCTAACTACGTACTATTTTTATTATTGACAAAAATAATAGTGTTTTATAAGGTTAATAAAATGTTTTAGCTTACCAATTTATAACAAGCTGCCAAAGCAAGCACGACGACGTTTCTGGGATATTTGTGTCCTTCAAGTTGGTGCTGCTTAATTAGTTCTACTGCTTCCAACATTTTCTGGTACATCTGATTTTCATATAGAAGGTCCAACAAAATCTGGTAGCTCATATATTGGTTGAAGAAAGATGACAATTCCTCAGACTTGAAACACTAAAAAATATTTTTGATCAGTAAATACAGTGTAGGAAAAATTATGTTTAAGGGGATATTCTAGCCTAGAAAATTTTAAAAATTGACTTTTTTTCTTATTTCGGTAGTTTAGACATCCAAAAATATCTCCTTGAAACGATTTTTCGAAATTCGAATTATTTTAAAAGTTATAGCTAAAGTTATTGTAAATATGTTCTATAGTTTTGTGACGGATTCATGTTTCCTTTATTTTGAATCCAATTCGCTTCAAAATCATCATTATAAACCTTTAGTTTGGTGGAGATATACAGGGTAACTATGGTACTAAACTTCAGAGGGTGATTGGCTAGGTCGTTTTAAGAAAAAAAGTTCCTATGAACATATGTCAGGAGTTGCTTCGTTTCTGAGATACAGGGCGTTGAAGTTTAAAGAAAAAAACGGTATTTATAAAATATCATAATTATCCTAAAACCGATTTGGTCGAAATTTGGTGCAGTTATTTGAAGTAATAAGGTGCTTATTTAGCTCTAACTAGATTGAAATTATTAGCTCCAGTGGCGTCTCAGTGGGCACCTCAGCCATATTATTGACGAAAAAAAGTACACCAATGACTTTTTCTTATCGTTTTTATATTTTTTAAGATTAAGCAACTAAAAATACAACTTTTTACTTTCCTGTGTTTTCTTCATATCTAGCTTCGTTTTCGAGAAAAAAAATAAAAACCACATTAACTCATTCTAAAAGCTATCCATGGACAACATAAAATAAAAACCAAAAATAAGAAATAAACAATTTCGACCTTAAAGTAAATGAGCAAAATGTCCACCTTCTCATAAAATACGGGACTGCAATCGATTTGTCTTTTTTTTCTAAAAAAAACTACAAAAAAAAGTCACTGGTTCACCAAATTGTTTAAGGATATAATTTCCTTTTTATAAGAAGCACATTTGAGAATTACTATTTATTACCTCGAAGGCTAGTTCTGCCTGGTTGTGAATATAAAACATCCTCATCACCACAGGCCCAAAAATATAGTTACCAAATCTCATCGATTTATTTTGCCTGTTGTACCTAAAAATGAATGAACAGTATATTAGTATTCAACCTAAGTGGGTCAGTAGCTTTAAATGTTTTTTTAAAATATTCTTTAGAATCAGTTAAATATTTATTAACTGTAGGTTTAAACTAAACACATTTTGTAGGCAAATTTGCCTATTTATAGCTCCTTCTATATTGCACTCAACAAATGCTAAAAAGATACAATTTTTTTAAAATTCTGACATTTAATTAACATATATATACCTAAAGTCCAAAATTTCTGTCAGTGACTCATTTAATACCGGCCACCCAACCGACGAAGCGGCTGAATAAAAATCTAACACTAGTAAATGATTTTTAAGCCTATGATATACTTTTCCGCTCAAATAACAGTGAACCGGCCAAAAGTTTCATAGCCACGTTGTCATAATTCGCGAAAATAAGTTACCAGCCACTTAAAATAGCACGCCAATATGTATTGAAATCATTGTTATCGAGAAGGCAATAAAAGTGGCAACACACATTCCTTGGACATGAAAATAAGCGTATCGACAGGGTTTTCGTGCTGTTCGATGATTTTATTTAGTTATTATTGATTATGGACAGATTTTGTAAGTTTAAATTTTAATTGCTATACAGGGTATTTTCTAAATATTATAAATTTCTAATAATTGTAGTATATAGATATTGTTTTGTATATAAAGATTTAGTGTTGTTAAGTGCTTTTAATTCTGTAAACTATGAATATTAACCAACCTTTAACTAGTTATCCGCCTACAAAAAAAACTCAGTTAACGTTAAAAGAACGAATAATGGTTAAAAATGTTTACCATGAGATTCGGGAACAAAATCCAGAACTAACCACTTTGGATGCTGCAGAGATATGTGCAACTTTAACAAAAGTTTTTTCGCGTAGGGTATTCAGAGTTTTAAAAGGCAAAAAAATCAATATTAGTAATTATTCGGATACTGGAAAATGCGATTTTTTCGCTATTTTTTTGCACACTTTTTACTTTTCGATTGTTAAACATGAATCAGAAGCTGTTTTTTTGGCTGCCTCTTATAGTAATTAAAAAAAAATAATTGAATTGTTTAATTCCATTTTACGACATATTTCTTTAAATTCTGTCATTTGCACGAAAACATTTTATTTAAAAAACTCATACTATGTTAATATTAAAAAAAAAAAAAACTTAAAAAGTAAGGAAAAAACCTTAATTTTCAATAAAAAGTAGGTAAAACGTTTACGTCCGAATTCAACTCGAAATTCTAAAAATGTTGACCTGTTACCAGGTTGTAATAGTTTTCTTTATGACATTTTTATAAGGTATGCGAACCTTGCTTCGCTCGACCCGCAATGTTTGATCAAAAATATTCTCGATATGGAAATCCTAAATATGGAACACGAAAGACCCGAAATAGTTATTGGATTCTACAAGCTGATTATGGAATTTTTCCTGAACAACTTAAAGTAGCTAGTATTAAACCCATATATAAGAACAAAGGTGCACTGGACGATTTTGATAGTTATAAACCAATAAGTCTCCTTCAGAGTTTTTCGAAAATATTTGAAATTGTTATATGTTCTAGACTTGTGGAATTTATTGAGAAATGTGGACTTTTTTCATGTCGTCAGCATGCATATCTGTCGGGAAGGTCTACCACAACAGCAATATATCAGTTTATTGCAACTATTATACAACATTTAGAAAATAAAAACCTAGCTTTAGGAATGTTTCTAGATCTAAGTAAAGCCTATGATTGTGTAAATCATGATATATTAGTCCATAAATTAGATAAGTATGGTATAAGAGGAAATGCGCTGGCATGGATAAGGTCCTATCTGTCAAACAGGCCACAAAGAGTTGTATTGAACAAAATAAAATCTAATGTAAAATATAATAGGTTAGGTATAGCACAGGGTAGTATTTTGGGTCCAGTTCTGTTTGTATTGTATCTTAATGATTTAAGCTCGATAGAAAACAATTTTCTAATTACCAACTACGCAGATGATACCAATTTGTTGGTTCCAGGTCCCAGCATTCATAATGTTTCAATTAACAGCAAAAATGCATTTCAAAAAACCACGGAGTGGTTCCTCGAAAATAAGTTAATACTTAACCAAAGCAAAACACACCTTACTCTATTTAGGACAAAAAATAATCCATTAGTAAAACCCGAATATTTAGATCTTAGCAACAATAATTATAATCTCGAACGTCATACAAAGTTCCTAGGGCTGATAATTGATGAGTTTCTATCCTGGGACCAGCACATTGACAACTTGTGTCTAAAGCTGGAACGAATTGGTTTTGGTATAAGTGTTGTGTCACGATATGCAAATATGGTCACAAGAAAAATTCTGTATTGTGCTAATTTTGAGTCAGTTCTTAGATATGGTATATTTTTTTATGGAGGTTCTTCAGGATTGCAAAGAGTTTTTATTATGCAAAAAAGAATTATTAGGGCAATTAAAAAACTCGACTTTAGAGGCACTTGTAGAGGTAGATTCAAAGAGCTTAATATTATGACTGCATATGCTTTGTATATATTTGAATGTATTGTATTTTTGTTTAAGAATAGGGATAAATTTGACAATGCAATTGTACATCGGTACAATACTAGAAATATTAACATATCGTATCCACAACATCGATTGGCATTGACTGAAAAGAGCCCCTATTACATGTGTGTCAAATTGTTTAACAACCTGCCCGAAAATATAAAAAATATTACAAGCCTGAGAAGGTTTAAAAGAACAATAAAAAGGGTGCTGATTGACATTGAACCATACAGTGTTAATGATTTTTTGGACTTTAGTTTTTAGTGTTTTTCTTTTTTTTTTGTGACGTCATTTCATTTTATGTATGTGTAAATGTATGTAATTTGAAATAAAGAAGTATTATTATTATTATTATTATTATTATCTCAGAGCTGCGTGTTCCTTATATAGTGGATATTTTTGATAAAGCAATGCGTGTGAATATCGTATTTAAATTTGAAATTGCAAGATCGGTGGTGAATTGGCAAGTCGGTGTAACTTGGATTGTCTATCGTTCTGCTTTTACATCTTTTTTAATTTATGTTAAGACTAAAATTTTATTATTTTTCATGTAGCAAAATAAAATCAGAGAAGGTAGAATTAAAGTAAAAAATGTATTTTTTTTTTGGAAAAACGTTGAAAAATCGCCAAAAAACTCAAATTTGTGATCTATGACCTCAAAATAGGAGGTGTGCAAAATTAAGCAAAAAAAATACATTTTTCATTAATCCGAATAATACCAAAATAATATAGGCTTGTTACTAATTTAAAGGGTCGATGAAAATGTGAGAAAATAACTTTTGCTTGTAAAAAATATTTTCATGTTTTGACGAAATGTTATCATTTATTTTCTAAAATGCATACGCCACTGGAATTGATTCCCCTGACCCCACACAACCCGGGGCACTCTAAAAGCGAGCGATGCGTCATTGACAGAAATTTTGGACTTGAAGTATAGGGTTATTCATTTTAAAGTAAATAGGGCTTTATTTTTGAACTTCCCTGTACTTTTTAAAAAAACGAATATAGTCATTTCGTGTATTTTTTTCCGTAGAATTCAATGATCTAATCAGAAAAACATTTGAAACAAAAACAAAAGAGTTACATCACGAGTGACGTATTTTTTAAATGGAATACCACATATATTTTTATATCAATAGGGGTTGCTGGGTTTATTTCCTACGGTTCTGCTGCAATTGTCTAAAAACTGCATGATACTATAAGGATAGTTTCACCTAAAAAAACCTGGCTGCCCCAGGTCACAGGTGCTTATTTGTCAATATCAAGAATAATTCTTATTTTTAAAAATACGATTTATACTTTTTGGAGTAGTTTTATAATGAGGTTTTCATCAGAAGAACAGCTTCAAATTATATTATATGCTAAAAATGATATAATATATCTATTTCTAAACCATGCAGCAAAATTACAATAAACGAAAAAATTAACATACAATACGAGGTAAAATAAGGTGGTAATAAGAACACTTATAACAAAAAATTATAATATTACTAATAATTTAAATGTTCCATATGACTCCCGTTATTTTCGAAACATGATCTATAACCCCTCCTTAGCCTTTTTAAGCTCGCCGATATTATTTGAGGTTCTTGGTTAAGACGATTAATTTCATTCACAATTTTGTCTCTCATTTCTTCCGTGTTTGTGTTCCCATTTTGGTAAATGTCATTCTTCAAGTGACCCCATAGAAAAGTGTCCAAAATTGTACTTTCTGGACTATTAAGTGGCCATCTAATAGTGCCATAACGTCCAATTCACTGATTGTATCGGCGATTGCGATACTGCACAACTTGACGAACAGCATGGGGCGGCGCCCCGTCTTGTTGCCAAATTATCTTGCGATACGTTTCGAGTGGCAATTCTTCTAAAATGTCCTTAATATCGTTTTCAAGAAGATTGAGATATCTTTCTTCAGTTAAGGATCCCTTATAGAATATTGGCCCCACAATTCTATTGTTTAGCACACCACACCAGACATGAAGAATGGTATTTAATCTCTTGAAATTTTCTAGGATTTGGTCTTGCCCAGCTGTGCGTATTGCGTCGGTTAAACATTCCCAATGTAGTGAACGTAGCTTCATCCGTCCAAAGAATCATTTAAAACAGGGTAGGATCGTTATCTTGTTCATGGATTAAAATTTGGGAAACCGATTGAAAGCGAAGTTCATTTTGTTCAAATGTTAAATGTTGCACTGGAAGAACATGATATGAAAGATACTTAAAATATTTCAGTGTTCTTTGAACCAACAATAGGTTACTTTTCTTCTTGCAGGGCCATACCTCAAGTCTCTAACTGCGTCAGTAATTGACTTCATTGTAGTCCTTTTTCTTATATGTAACGATTTTGTTTCTTCCAATAAGACCTTCAGTTTTAAAATCGTATTTACTGATATATTTCGGTGGAAATTTGCAACACATCTTTGTTGTAATAGACAACAGGCGGTTCAGGTAACGGATACTGATGGCACTATGACTCTGTCAATATATATTAATGACATCGCCCAGCTTAAAACAAGTGGTAAATTAACTCTTTTTGCAGATGACACATCAATTTGTTGGTCTGGTGAAAATCCCGTAGCACTGCAAAACTTAATTAATAAAGACCTTGAAACAGTGAAGCAGTGGTTTGATGCAAATCAACTGTCTTTAAATATTTCAAAGACTAAATTTATGGTATTTTCTAAGAGAGACACAATTTCAATTAGGATCAACAATGATATAATACAACATAAAGTATCAAATTATAAGTTTTTAGGTTTACATATTGATAATAATTTTAAATGGGAAACCCATTTTAACCAAGTATGTAAACATCTAGCATCTTCCCTTTTTGCTTTAAGAACGGTCTCTACAGAAATAAACGATGCCAAAATATCCTTGGAGGTATATCATGCTTTGTTTGAGTCACACATTAGATACGGAATAGTTTTTTGGGGATATACAACACTTTGCAGGTCAAACATAATTTTTTTGCTGCAAAAGCGAGCAATTAGGATTATAGGTAATGCAGATAGAATTGCACACTGCAGGCCACTATTTAAATCTTTAAAAATACTCACGTTTTATGACATGATTGTTTATGAGAGTATCACTTTTTTACATAGGAAAAAAATAGAGAAACGGGGCGATATACATAATTACCCTACCCGAATAAGGAAAGACTTAAACCTACCCCAATCTCTTAATATGGTTACCAGAAATAGTTTGCATCACCACGGAAGGTACTTATTTAATGCAATTTCTCCAAATGAAAGGCGGCTTGATACCAAGCGTTTTAATAAAGTTATCAAAAGTGCATTGTTGGAAAGTGCAAACTATTCTTTTCAAATTCAAATTCAAATTCAAAATTCTTTATTTCCTTAAACATACATGTATGCATAGAAAACGTCAACAGAATCCATTTAAAAAATACATAATAAAACACTAAAAAAATACACAAATGTAAATCTACCAACCCACCTACAAATTAATACAATTTAAAAATTCAGCTACAGAGTAAAAACTATGATTAAGTAAAACTTGTTTAACTTTAGATTTGAAGACTGAAATGCTCTGTATGGTTTTAAAGTCATGGGGCAGGTGGTTATACAGTTTGGATGGCATAATTACGCAACTGTTGGCCGTAAGAGAGAGATTGTGTTGTGTTATTAAGATATTGGATGTATTTCTCAGGTTGTACGCTATGTTCCTGTCCGAAAACCTAACAGTTAAGTGTGGGTTTTCTTTAATATGTAAAACACAAGACAAAATATACATAGATGGTATTGTTAATATCTGTAGTTGCTTAAAAAGTTCTCTACATGAGTCTCTTTGAGATTTAAAAAGAATAGTTCTTATAATGCGTTTTTGAACTAAAAAGAGATCCTTAACACCTGCTGAAATTCCCCAACAAATAATACAGTAATTTATAGCAGAATAAACCTGTGTGTAATAGTACATTTTTAAAATGTCAACGTCTACAAAATTGCGAAGATTTCGCAGAACGTAACACTTGGTAGATAATCTTGTGCATAAGTTATCTGTATGTTTAGTCCACTTTAACTGTGAGTCCATGTGCAACCCCAAGGATAAGGATGAGTCCTTCTCCTTAAGTGATTTTCCATTTATGTGAATGTAAATACTGTAATTCTTAACAGTTGGGGAAAAATGTACAATTTCTGTCTTTGACGCATTTAAACTTAGACCGTTTAATTGACAATATCTCCGCATCTCATCTGCACAGTTACTGGCAGCTTCAGACAGTTTCTCAATACTTTCTGAACTTATTGCGATAGTCGTATCATCCGCAAACTGTGAAACATTACAATTTGTAAGATAGGTATTTAAATCATTTATAAAAAGGATAAATAGTAAGGGACCCAATGTACTCCCTTGAGGAATTCCCAGATCAATGGAAGAAGGCTCCGATTTAAGCAAATTACCCTTTACGTTAATCCTAACACTTTGAGTTCTTCCTCGTAGATAGGAAGCTAACCAGGAAAGCGTATTATTACGAATGCCATAACTTTTTAATTTATTAAGCAATAAATCATGTCTAACCGTGTCAAAGGCACAAGATAGATCGAAATACATACAAACGGTCTTCTTTTTGTTGTCAAGCCCATCTATGATATAATTAATCAGATAGATTAGGGCATCCTTGGTCGACAGTTTCTTTTGAAATCCAAATTGAGAAGGACTTATAATATTATTTTCAATTATAAAAAACTTTAAATTTTCACAAAAGGCATTTTCAAAAATTTTTGAAAATACTGAAAGCAAGGATATGCCCCGATAGTTCGCCATATCATTAATAGGCCCCTTCTTATGGATTGGAACAACGATCGCCTGCTTTAATAAGGATGGAAAACTTCCCTCTTGAAATGATTTATTAATTAAGGTTGCTAATGGATATTTTATATAGTCAACCACATGACGTAAAGCTGAACAAGGAATACCATCAAAACCCATGGAATCCTTCTTGGAAATATTAAGAATTATACTACCCACTTCATCAGGAAAAATACTAAGCAGCTCCATTTCTGGTATATTTTTTTGCGATTGACTTTGTCAAAATCATTGTTTCCGTGGCATTGTATAGCCAGGTTTTTAGAAGTCCCCAAAAAAATATTTATTAAACTTCGTGAGCCAGTCTCTCTGCTGGAATTTAAATTTTTTTCATTATAAAACTTTACCGGCTTAGTTTTACCCTTACTTGTGGATACTTCGTTTTTAATAATTGACCACGCAGCAGAAGACATATTGTCAGCATTTGCCATAATGTTGGAAAAATAATTGCGTGTTAATGCTCTTTCTATGATGTTTTTTTAATTTTAGATACAGATGTCTGCGATTGATATGTCCTGTCAACTTGTACGACCTATGAATATCCCTTAATAATTGGCCTCTATTCTTTATTTCAGTGGTCACCCACCCCTTAACTTTGTATTTTTTGTTGTTCTTTCTATATCGTTCCTCTGGATGAGTTTATTGTAAACACAATTCCCATATTGAGTAATGTTCTGTAAATAGAGAAACTACCTTTTTAAAGTGCCTTGTGATTTTAGAATTCGTTATAGGAGACCTATATTACTATTACTATTGTTGTTCTTAAAGCTTTGTTTTAATAAGATATTATTTTGTATATAACGAAAAGTTTTTGACTTTTTTTTAATACTGAAGTTTTGTATACCTTTATGTTTTTTAGCATTATGACTGTTGTATTTTTGACTGTTATTTTACTTTTTTTAAATTTAGACTTTAACTAGTTTAGTTTTATGACAACATTTTTATTTGTGTTTTTATTTTTTTTTTCGTCTTGTTGGGAAATATAATTATAATTATTATTAGTACAACTGATAAATTAAATGGAATACCATGTACTAGTTTTAAGTGAATTATTGAACAGCATTTAGCTTTTCAATAACTATTGATTTGATTTTATTTGATTTGTTTCCCTGGCGTTTTCTCCACATTTATAATATACTTCAAGTCCAAAATTTCTGTCAATGACGCATCGCTCGCTTTTAGAGTGCCCCGGGTTGTGTGGGGTCAGGGGAATCAATTCCAGTGGCGTATGCATTTTTTACAAGCAAAAGTTATTTTCTCACTTTTTTATCAACCCTTTAAATTAGTAACAAGCCTATATTATTTTGGTATTATTCGGATTAATGAAAAATGTAATTTTTTTGCTTAATTTTGCACACCTCCTATTTTGAGGTCATAGAACACAAATTTGAGTTTTTTGGCGATTTTTCAACGTTTTTCCAAAAAAAAAAATACATTTTTTACTTTTATTTTACCTTCTCTGATTTTATTTTGCTACATAAAAAAAATAAAATTTTAGTCTTAACATAAATTAAAACAGATGTAAAAGCAGAACAATAGACAATCCGACTTGCCAATTTACCACCGATCTTGCAATTTCAATATCAAATACGATATTTAAACGCATTGCTTCATCCAAAATATCCACTATATAAGAAACACGAAAGCCCTGAGATCATCAGCTTGTAGAATCCAATAACTATTTCGGGTCTTTCGTGTTCCATATTTAGGATTTCCATATCGAGAATATTTTTGATCAAACATTGCGGGTCGAGCGAAGCAAGGTTCGCATACCTTATAAAAATGTCATAAAGAAAATTATTACAACTTGGTAACAGGTCAAGATTTTTAGAATTTCGAGTTGAATTCGGACGTAAACGTTTTACTTACTTTTTATTGAAAATTAAGGTTTTTACCTTACTTTTTAAGTGATTTTTTTTTAATATTAAAATAGTATGAGTTTTTTAAATATGTTTTCGTACAAATGACAGAATTTAAAGGAATATATCGTAAAATAGAATTAAACAATTCAATTATTATTTTTTTTAAATACTATAAAAGGCGGCCAAAAAAACAGCATCTGATTCATGTTAAACAATCGAAAAGTAAAGAGTGTGCAAAAAATAGCGAAAAAAACGCATTTTTCAGTATCCGAATAATTACTAATATTGTTTTTTGCCCTTTAAAACTCTGAATACCGTACGCGAAAAAACTTTTGTTAAAGTTGCACGTATTTCTGCAGCATCCAAAGTGGTTAGTTCTGGATTTTGTTCCCGAATCCCATGGTAAACATTTTTAACCATTATTCGTTCTTTTAACGTTAACTGAGTCTTTTTTTTGGAGGCGGATAACTAGTTAAAGGTTGGTTAATATTCATAGTTTACAGAATTAAAAGCACCTAACAACACTATACCTTTATATACAATTATATACACTAAATAAGATAAACTATTATAAAATTTGCACAAAACAATATCTATCTATATACTACTAATATTAGAAATTTATAATATTTAGAAAATACCCTGTATAGCAATTAAAATTTAAACTTACAAAATCTGTCCATAATCAATAATAACTAAATAAAATCATCGAACAGCACGAAAACCCTGTCGATACGCTTATTTTCAAGTCTCTTCAAGTTGTAAACTAAGGAATGTGTGTTGCCACTTTTATTGTCTTCTCGATAACAATGATTTCAATACATATTGGCGTGCTATTTTAAGTGCGATCGCTGGCTGGTAACTTATTTTCGCGAATTATGACAACGTGGCGATGAAACTTTTGGCCGGTTCACTGTTATTAAAGCGGAAAAGTATATCATAGGCTTAAAAATCATTGGCTAGTGTTAGATTTTTATTTAGCCGCTTCGTCGGTTGGGTGGCCGGTATTTATTTATTTATTTATTTATCGTTCAGTACATACAGATAAAATCCAAATAGTACATAAAAACAAAAAAATATACATTTTACACAAAGGTCAAGAACTTACATTTGTCATAAAAAACTATTCTAATTTAAAAGAAAACAACAACCAAACGAAGAGAAAAAACAAAAAAAAACATACACAATGTTATAAAATAAGCAGTAATGGGACACAATCAGGTAACAAAGAAACGATTGGCAGCACAAGTTATAAATTGCAATATTTTGTTTATTAATTGTTCTGAATTGAGAGATATAAGTATGATATTAGATTTTTCTTAAACGTGGGTAGGGTGCAGTTAAGATCAAGATTAGCAGGAATATATGTGTTAAAATACCGCATAATGCGGTTCATAACACTATTTCTGCCCACATCTGTGCGACTTCTATTGATCGCGAATGTATTATGAAGTCGAGTATTGTGAAAAGGCACTCGAAAGTTAATGAGCGCAAGAAGATCAGGGCAGTTATATTATTTTTGATTATTTGAAATCCATACATTATAGTCAGGTAAATTCTACGGAATTCCAGGCTATCAATACCCAAAAATTGCAGTCGCTGATGGTGCGATAGAAGACTTTTATCCACCCCAAGTTTATAAAGAAGGAAATTTGCAAATTTAATTTGAACACGTTCAATTAAGCTAACATGAATCTTATAGCAAGGTGACCAGATGATACAACAGTACTCCAGGTGACTACGCACTAATGAATAATAAAGGGATTTCAAGACCTGAATATTCGAGAATTCCCAACAACGTCTCATTACGAAACCTGTCATCTTAAATGCTTTGGCAAGGATGTAATTTATGTGATCATTAAATCTCAATTCAGTGTCAAACATGACTCCAAGGTCATTAATCAAATTTGTTCGGTACCTTTCTTTTTGTGAATGACATAACTTTACGTTTTGTGATATTTAATTCCATTTTGTTTGTTATACACCAATCCGTTAATTTGATAATTTCCGATTGTAACTTCAAGCAGTCGTCCACGCTGTTAACCTTAGTGAAAATTTTTAAGTCATCAGCGTAGAGAAGGAATTGGCAATTCTTAAACAACCCTTCGAGGTCATTAATAAAAATAAGAAACAGAATTGGTCCCAAGTGTGATCCTTGAGGCACGCCAGAAGTCACCTTAATTGCCTTTGACAGAGCCCCGTTCACTCTAACCATTTGTGTCCGATTCCGGAGATAACTAGAGATCCATGATAACAGAGGATCAGCAATACCATACGAGCTTAGTTTATTAATGAGAATGGCATGGTCCACTCTATCAAAAGCCTTCCTGAAATCAAAGTAAATGGAGTCAACCTGAGCTCCCGAGTCCACCACAGTAGTCAAGTAGTTAGAATAGAGACATAAGTTGGTCTGACAAGACCGGTGACTCACGAAACCATGCTGACGTTCGGAGAAAAAGTCATGCAAGTTTAACAATAAGTTATCGACAACTATTGATTCAAGGGCCTTGGCCATGCCATCAAGTCCGGATATTGGGCGATAATTTCCCACATCACATCTTATTAGATGTATTAGATGAGTCACTGACAGAAATTTTGGACTTTAGGTATAGATAGTTATAATTTGAAGCCGTTTTTTTGATGAAAACCTCATTATAAACAACTCCAAAAAGTAATAAACATATTTTTCAAATTCTCAACTTTGACAAATAAGCACCTGTGACCTGTGGCAGCCAGGTTTTTTTCAGGTGAAACTATCCTTATGGTATCATGCAGTTTTTAGACAATTGCAGCAGAACCGCAGGAAATAAACCCAGCAACCCCTATATCACCGAATTCCTCATGAAAATATCTATCTATTGATATAAAAATATATGGGGTATTCCATTTAAAAAATATGTCACTTGTGCTGTAACTCTTTTTTTTTTGTTTCAAATGTTTTTCTGATTAGATTATTATTCTACAGAAGATTATTATTCTACAGAAAAAAATACACATAATGACTAGATTCGTTTTTTAAAAAAGTACAGGGAAGTTCAAAAATAAAGCTCTGTTTACTTTAAAATGAATAACCATGTACAAGTCTCTGCCTTCAGCTTACCTCTTCATCATTTTAACGACCAACTCAACATCCTTGTCATTTTCAGAAATGTGTATCATGTTCTTCAGATCTTCTGTAAATATCATGTTTTTGGATTCTCCTGAAACATACTCTGACATTTTTTCCTTAAATTTGTCGGCGATATTGCTCATTTGATTCTTAATTCGAGTTCGCTGTTCTTCGAATCCATCAATTCCCAAAGTTTGTTTGACATAAAGACATCTTACTTCTACAAAGATAAAAACTTAAAATTTCCAAAAGACTTTGGAAAAATAAAACAGCCATTATTAACTGTAATAACACAATTCAAAGAGTTTTCTTTACATTCTGAAACCTATTTGGTCGAGAAACTAAAAATTGAAAAAAATCAAACAATTATGTAATAACAACTTACTTTGGGCATATATCGAAGTTACACCAATACTGTTAATTCTACTAAGGCAATTTAAGCCCAAAGAACTTTTAAATACAGATAATAATGTGTTTGCCATTTCAAATAGCCCCTCTATTAACTAGAAGGAAATGCGGTCGTCAACAAAAAGTCAGGTTAAGTTAAAGAACATAAAACATAACCCATCTTTTTTGACAATTGTTTTTTAAAGCAGTACCATGGAGACTAGAGATAAGGAAGGCCATCTCTTGTAACAAAAGTGGCCCCAGAACAGCAATAAATAAAGGGGGGCTCTGGTGTAACATTCTCCAACCCTCTTCGTTCAATACAACCGCTTGAGCACATTCAGAAGGCTTAATATTTCGGGATTCGCGTTACATCTTAACAGATTATACAGAAAAATATCGAAATTTAATTCCAAAAGTTACAAATCAAACAACTAAAGCCGGAGTCTCATGCATCCGATTTCCGACGATCCGATCATCCGAAAGTATTTTGATTGGTCAGAACATTGTGGCGCCACATGTTCTGACCAATCAAAATATTTTCGGATTATCGATCGTCGGAAATCAGCCAGACTCCGGGTAACTGATTTTAAAGTCGATTTATCTTACAAGAATAAATCTTACAAGGATTATTATGTTAGTGCTGCAGATAATATTGTACAGTCCTTTAAAAATAGCCATATTTTTTACAAAATATTTAGTGGTGCGTTAATTTTTTGGAGCAGTGTATAGAGTGAAGAAACGGTCCTCTGGAACACCAAAGCAAAAATATATGTTGTATATATATTTTTGCTTCTGGGCAACATGGGCAAACTGGTGACGTCCAAACATAACCTATATCTGCGGAAAAATAGTAAAAATCGAGCACTCCTTGTTAAGTTTACCACCCTTGGTAAAAATGTACTAAAGCTTTAAAAATTGTACAGTTTTTGGTATCACATAGACACATGTTGGCGACAGTGGCGACTCTTGTAAGAAAATAGTAAATTACGAATTCGAGGAATAGACCTTTTCATCATGTGACAAGCGCAAGCGCAGTCGCCATGTTGAAATGGCGGCAATTCAAAAGTTTCGTACTGTTTTGATCAACAATGGCTGGGAATGCAGTATTATCTCCCTAATTAAATAATTTACTGGTAAAAATCGTTGATGGTGCTTCACTGATTTATAATTCAGTTGAAGCCCATAATTATACGCAATTAAAAAGGTAGCTTAAATGTCATGGACGTCTTTAAAAAGGAAAAAGAAGTGATCTGATTGAGAGGTTAGGCATCATTACTTCTTTACTATACAAAAAATATCTATAATTTTATTCTAATTAGGCCTACCACATATATACAATTATTATATTGTTATATAAAATAATATGTAGGTATTATATTTAAATGATTTATAGCGTGTATCACTCTTACATACTCCATAACAACAACGCTTCGTCGTTCCTTTTCGTACTGATATCATAATAATAATCGATTAAAAAAACTTATTTGCTAATTAAGGCACTTTTTTCTTTATTTTCGTATTTCTTTTCTTCAATAACTATACTTTCTTTAGTATTTTTTAATTTTAATTATGTGTTTACAGGTCCTTTAACAAGCTTGTTTACAAAAAACAGTACGAAACAAATGGCTGATACTGACGCATGCGCACAAAAAAAATTGTGATGAAAAGGCCTATCCCCAAACACTAGTGATGGGCATAATCGGATTATTTTAAGAATCGAATTATTGAATTATGAATGATTTTAATAATCGGATTAATTGATAATTCGAATTATATAATTATTTTAATTTTTTAATCGTTTGAATTTTAAATTCTTGATTTCTGAATGAATATGTTACTCGATTCCGATGTAACTAAACACAAACACTATCATGGACTTTTTGACACTGTATAATATATATTATTATTATTATTATTATTTTACTAAGTAAATTTTCCATTTGCCATAATTTTTTACTTACCGGGCCCACGGCCGATTTTATTGAAATTTCGTACACCGAGGATGTTTGGTGCGCTGATCACGAATCTGAAGTCAATTTTTTTCGTACTCTGCTAGTTTTTAAGTTATAACGCCCCACTCGAACCTAACCAGCAAAACTTTCCTAAAATTCCTCTTTCTTATAACTGATTACGCCCAAAATGGAAGATTTTATTGAAATACACCTATTATTTTATAAGATAAATTTAATTTCACCTTCATTTTACAAATATTTTTAATAAAAAAAGCACAACAAGCACTTCCCAAAAATATTATTTATACTTTTATAAATGTCAACAAAATTGTAGAGATTTTAGATTGTTTTATGTTGGTACGCCAGGGACCCGCGAAACAATTGAATGGCCTACTTTATAAATTTGAATTATTTTTATTTTTCGCGATTTAAATTTACAAATTAATCGCATTCAAATGTTTCGCGAATTCCTGGTGTACCAACATAAAATTGTCTAAAATACCTAGACAATTTTGTTGACATTTATGAAAGTAAAAATATTATTTTTTGGTGCTTTTTTTATTAAAAATAATTCTTAAATTAAGGCAAAATTAAATTTATCGTATAAAATAATAAGTATATTACCATAAAATCTTCCATTTTGGGTGTAATCAGTTTTAAGAAGGAGGAATTTTAGGAGTTTGTGCAGGTGTGAGGTTAGGTTCGAGTGGGGCGTTATAACTCAAAAACTAGCAGAATCCGACAAAATATGACTTCAGATTTGGGATAAGCGCCCCAAAAACCCCTGTATACAAAATTTTAATAAAATCAGCAGTGGGTGAGTAAAAAATTACCTTTTTTATAATTAAGTTGTACTCTCTATTTACATAAATATATACTTTACTATTAAAATATTAAATCTTATTCGTTATTATATGTACACACAATGACATATAACGGTTTGGAGCTCAGAGATCCATCTGAAATAGCTGCAGCCTTTGCAGAACACTTTCAAACGTGCTATTCTGTGCCTGGCAGCGTTGGTGTTGACTCGTCTGGACCAGTTCCATTTTCTTCAGCGTTGGCACATCATACATTTGCTGTTGATGAGGTTGCTTCCAGAATCAGAGGTCTTGATTCCAACAAAAGTGCGGGTCCTGATGGATTACCACCAGCCCTCTTAAAGGGCTGCTGCGACACACTGTCTGCCCCTCTTTGTGCAATTTTTCAAAGTTCTTTTGATAAGGGGATATTTCCCTCTGCTTGGAAGTTTTCTAACCTTGTGCCTATCTACAAAAAGGGAAATAGGGCTGATGTAACTAACTACAGAGGTATTTCGATCATTTCTACGATTCCAAAATTATTCGAAGACATCATTACGGATGAACTATTCTCCACCTATAAAGATTATATTTCTCCTTTACAACACGGTTTTTATAGTGGTCGCTCTACGGCAACCAATCTCGCTATATTCCAGAACTATCTTTTTTCTTCAGTTGAGGTCGCCAGGTTGACGCTGTCTATACAGATTTGTCCAGGGCCTTTGACAGTGTGTGTCATGAATTGCTTCTGAGAAAGCTTTCTGATATCGGTATTTCGGGGAGTTACTTAAAGTGGCTCGGTTCCTACTTAGATCACCGTTATCAACGTGTTGTTGTGCTAAACTCGATATCTCGAGACATAGCAGTGACGTCGGGGGTGCCACAGGGCTCCCACATCGGTCCTGTACTGTTTTTGTTGTTCATTAACGATGTCACGTCTTGCTTTACAAATAGTAACTGCTTGTTATTTGCCGATGATTTGAAATTCTTCACCTCCGACACTGCCGACAGTTACGCTTTACAATCCGATTTAAATCGATTTATAAAATGGTGTGAAGCGAATTCTCTTTCCCTTAATATTGCGAAATGTACTACTATCCATTTCACAAAATCTCTTGCACCCACCCATAATGTCTATAAATATGGTGACTCAATCCTGAAAACTTCTTCCACAGTGAATGACTTGGGTGTAATTTTTGACGAAGGCTTATCGTTTAACCTTCATATCGACACAATCGTATGCAGAGCATTTAGAATGTTGGGCTTCATCAAGAGAAATTCCCGACACTTCACCTGCACGAAGGCCATTATGTCACTGTATAACTGCTTGGTAAGAAGTGTACTCGAATATTGCTCAGTTATCTGGCAGCCCCGTTATGTTTGCCATATCGATAGGATTGAAAGAGTACAACATAAATTCATTAAATATTTGTTATTTAAACATCGTTTTCCGTATCAAGACGTCTGCTATGAAACTAAATTGCTTCTGTGTGGTATGCGGGCTGGAGAATAGACGTAGACAAGCTCTCCTCTTGTTTCTTTTAAGTGGTTAATGGGATGATTCACTGTAGTGATCTGCTGAGTATGGTGGATTTCTTGGTTCCAGCGTGAATCGTCACACCTCCCTCTTCTTCTGAAAAGACATAGGCAATTATGGTAAAATACGTTTATTGACCGCAGTGTCAAAATTATAACTTATTTTATCACAACTGTGACATTTTTAACATTGGTCGTATTCTCTTAAGAGATGGCTAGGTTTGGCGACGTCTGAATTTAAGATTACATTTTTAAACCCTTAATCGAGTATTTACTTAATGGAACTATTGTATGTTACTAGTATTGTAAGCTTTTTTTATTTTATTTTGTATGTATTTTTAAGTTTTTTTATGTTTTGCTTGTTATTTCCTTTTTATATTAATTTTTTGTACCATTTAGGGATTTATCCCTGTAGTGTATTTTACTGTAAATAAATAAATAAATATGTTATTTTTTTTTCGCGACGCGTAATCAATTCTGTGGGATCAGGTTATTTTTCGTAATTCAAATTAAATCTGAATTAACTCATTATAGCGATTATTTCAATAATCGGATTATCGATTATTTTTAATTCGAATTATGCCATCACTACCAAACACTCGAACATTCTGCCGTAATCGCTACGTGACGTGTATATTGCGCATTATAAAATATAAGTAGCCATACTAGCCATTGCGCACAGCCTTCTTTTTAGATAGCTGTGCCACAGCATAGCTAATGTGGTTTAGCACTCAAATCAATTCATATTTTACCGTATGGTGGAAAACTTACTGAAGTAAAAGCTAGAGGAAGGTAATATATTCTGAAGGCGTTTCCTGCAAGTATATATTTTAGTTTTTGTTCTAAAAAACTTAGAAATGGAAATCGTTACCAGAGCCGCCAGTGTTATTAATCGGGCCAACCAACTTAACCCCTACAACGCAGCATATTGGTTGAATCAAGTTGGGATAGCTGCGACAGCTGTTAACACAGTTGTTGGTAAGTAAAAAGACCTATTGAAATAAAAAAGTAATTTAAAAGAATAAAATTCCAAAAAAAAATTTGATGAAATCATCTTGGGGTCTTGTACGTTATAAGGATCACCGATTTTTTGAATTTTTCTGATTTTAATGGATAATATAGTGTGTTATATTAGTTTTAAAAAAATAAAATATGCGGAATATTCAGAAATAAAATTTTTATTACCATTTAGAAACTTACGGGTGGGAGTGAACAGGGGTGCTGGGTGGGTAAAAGAAAGAAAATGAGTTGTTACAACAATATATTAATAAAGTTACATATAACTAATGAAACCAATCCTAAAATTAAGCAATTGTAACCTAAAGTCACTAAACAAATAAAAAATAATGTAAGATACACCAAATAATTTATAAAAAAGAAACCAAAAGGTGTATTTCTGTGAAATATGTAATAAAAAATTATTAAAACGTTCTGACGGTGTTGGTCCAAAATTTTCCCACCACATAAACATGTCGATGTATTCCTCGACAAAGGGTGATTGTATGACTGCCAATCTTCGTAAGAACTGTTTCAGTCTCGACCAGTAACCTTCAACTTGGTTTGTACAGACTCCTGTGACAGGATCTTTAAAGAACCTCGAATGGTTAACTGTACTGTGTATATGGGGAAACTCCATCTAAATTTTTAGTTCTGAATATCCCCTCCAGCAGTCTGTGTCCAAATATGGCTGCCAGGTAAGACATGCATTCTAATTTTTTCCAAGAGCGTTTCTGCTGATCGGTTTTCTATATATATAATTAGTCCTCGTTTGGCTGTGGTATCATAGAGTCCCAATATCCACTTTTGAGGAACCAGACGTCATTATACTTTCTTTTGGTAATGACACTCTCGTCAATTTGTACAGTGCGACCTTCACCTCCTAAAATAAAAGAGAAGTATGTAAAATCCTCTTCAGTTTAATATCGATGTTATTGTAAAGATAAAATGAATTAGTGCAAAGTGCCCTTCGGGCACGTTGAATCTTATTAAGAACATCAAGTACATAAGGAAGTCGGGTGCGTAGAGTTGAAAAATGTCGATCCATCTCTTTTTTTAAATTTACTTAATATTTAAAATAATATATATGCACATATTTTAATAAAAATGTTATTTTGCTTACAAAATCTAACCTAAGTCTGAAGAAAAAGAAATATTCATACCTAACAAAAACATATCCTCATTTTGAAGCAAAGCCCAAGAACATATGTCTCTGAAATATCTGTATGACGGTCTGCCTTGGTACATCAAACAGCATTGCAACGCTACCCGTTCGTACCTCACATATCCAATTCCACATAATTAGTAAAATAATTCTAATTGGCATCCTAAGTGTAGAAAAAAAAGATCCTTCCGGATGGAGTATCTTATTTTGCATTTCTTGCAGTAGAATGCATGTGATAATACTGCTTGTTCGCGTCTCTGAAGTACACAATACCGACGGCAATTTCTATTTTTGCATCGTAAATTTCTTCTGATAAGCAACGAATCTT
>JAHBCN010011255.1:0-29414 GCA_019359885.1 Listronotus oregonensis | reverse complement strand
GCTTTTTTGGGAGCTTCTTCGATTTTCACCGGGAGAAATTATTTTCTTGATTATTTCCCACGAACAAGAACGCTTTTTTGACGTTTTTAATTTTTTAAAACCTAGAATAATGTTGAAGAAAAAAATCATTTTTTTGGATTTTTAATTGTATGATATAGTGTTAAAATGATTTTATTTTGTTCAAAGATGGAGACTGCCTTCGGCTGTTTTCCCAAACTTCCCTACCAAAAATAAATTGTATCTTAGAGTTATATATAAGTAACATAGCCCTTCCCAGTCTGTATAAAAATAAGTCAATAAATTAAAATCTAAGCTAAAATTTAGTTTAGTTTGATATTTAATTGATCTTCGCCAATCCTTTTTAGGGGAGGTTTCATGAACCCCAATCTCTTTTGCAAAGGCCTTCAGTTTTATTTGAAATTTATAGGTTTTTTCCTGGTTTCAGAAAAAAAATTTTAAAACATAAAATAAAATTAATTTTAATTGATTATGAAGCCCACAAAAAAAGTGGTGGTGGGTGTGGGTATGGTTTTTCTGGAGTTTTTTTTTCCGCTGAACACAAACTAAGTAAAATTGGAATTTAAAAAGAAATAATAAATAAAAGGAAAAATTTTTAGATTTTGGATTTTTTTAAATGTAAAGCGTCAATATCTTAAAAACTTTTAAACACAACAAAACTTTATAGGAAAAAACTAGTTTTTCCAAGCCCTTTAATTTTGTTTTAAAATTTTTTTTCATCAAAATCTTTTTTTGGGAGTTTAATCAAAAACCCAAATTTTTTAGGATTTTTTGGTATATTCGACAAAATTGAAAATTTTATTATTATTTTTTTTTTAATTTTTATTGCAAATTTTGTAATTTTGGGAATTAAAAAAAAAAACTTTTTTTAAATTTTTTTGTTTTAAACCCCCTTTTTTATTTCTTGTTTTAAAAATTGTTTAAATTTGCAAGGGCCTGGTCCAATTGTTTATTAACAAAAGACCCTTTTTTTTTTAAGGTCAAAAAAAAGGACTTTAAAATTAATTTTTTTTTTTTCCTCAATTAAAAAAGTAAAATAAAGTCTTGAAAAAGTGAAAGACAGTTTTAATACCAAAATATTTATAAACAAAAGAGATATGTCTAGATTTGGGGTCAAAATGTAAAATAATTATCTTAGCAAAAAAATTACCGGGGCCTTTTAGAACCTCTCATTTAAATTAAGAAAAAAAACCTATGTTTTGAATGAAGAAAAGAATAAAAAATATTTTTCAATAATTTTTAACATTTTTAAAAAAAGCTATTTTTAACGGTTTTTTTTTCATAAACAAATAGACCAAATCAATTTTTGCCTGTCAAATTTAAAGGGTTTTTTTTAAAACCTAAAAAAAAAATTAAACGTATTCCCCTAAAATTAACAATGGCGTCAGAAGGGAAAAAAAGTTTTTAGATTTTTATCCACCCCCCCCCCCTTGATACTTTTTTGAGTCAAAACTAAATTTATATTCAGGTAAACCCCTTACAATTAACCCTTTTGTGTTAAATTAAAGTCAAAAATTTCCCTCAGAGGGGCTATATTATATTAATTTTTTTGCAGATTTAAAAAAAAATACAAAATGGCTGTTTCAGTTATTTAAATTACGGGGCCCACAAAATCCCCCCGTTTCCTCGTTGAATGACTCTTGGTTTACCAATTGTTTTTTAAAGATTAATTTAAATTAATTTTTAATTTTTTTTTTGTAAAAATAAAAAAAAAATTGAGATTTGTCAAGTCGCAAATTTTAAATTTATTGAAAAAATGAAAAGTAGGAAGTTATAAACCAATTAAATTTTAATTTTGTAATAAATGTAAAACCACCCACTTAGAACCCAAAAGTTTATTTACTTTAATGAATTTTTAATTCTTTGGGTGGTTTAAAAAAACATTTTCCATTTTAAGACATTTTTAAAATTGTTTTCCAAAAAAAAAAAGAATACAATTATTTTTGGTTTGAAAAAATAATTTATCTTTTATTAAAATTAAAATTTTTTTTTTAATTTAAATTTTTTTTTTTAATTTTTGGATTTTTAAAAAAAGAATACGGTTTAAAATTTCTTTTTTAAAGTTTTTAAATAACCAGTAAATAACTTTTTTTAAAAGGTTAAAATGTTATGGCTTCAATAACACTAAAATTTGGACTTCCATTGTCTTTTTTTTTAATTGATACACAAATTTTCGGTTAGTTTTATTCCAAGTTTTAAAGGAAAATCAAAACTATTTTTAAAAGCTACTCCCTTAATATATACGTTATTCACCAAGTTGACCGATTTGTCACGGTTGAGCAAGGTTGCCAGGATTTTTGGGAATGTCTCCCTAGGTTTCAAAATAATTTTTGGGTTTTCAAATTTCACCCCTTTTTAAATTTTTTTTCCAGGGGGTTTCTTTATAAAAATTTTTGGGTTCCGACCATTGTTAGGTCTTGTTTTGACCCGTTCCTATGTTTTTTGTGTTTTTAACCTTTTTTCTGTTCTTTTTGTTTCGATGATACTTCCCCATTCACGGGGAATTTGGAGATAAGTGATTTTTAAAGATTGTTGCCCGGGTCTCGTCTTATTGTTAGTGAATACTTCTCAGAGGGGTTTGAGATTTAAACTGTTTTAATATTATCCCCTTTCCCTTTTCTGGGATCTTTTCGGGAATTTCCTTTTTATATGGGTTCATAAATTTTTGGGTTTTAAAGTTTTTTCATTAGAGTTTTTTCTTATCAATTTTATTGACCCTCAACCAATCTCTAAATTGTGGTTTTGTTGAGATCCCTATTAAATTTATTTCGATAGAGATTTCTTACGGGAAACGAAAAATATTACTGTTCCATTTGCAAAATAAGGTCACTGCGCTTATATAGAGTAGTAGGGTTCGTTTGTTTTTTGGGATTGGAATTTTTGAAAATTGTCCAGTGGGGGATTTTGGAAGAGGTTTGAGACCGTTATTTGTTTGATTAAAACGATTTTTAAAAAAAGGGGGGAGCCGAATTTTGTTCCTTTTCATTTAATTTTATAATTTGGGCAAAACAATTTAAATGTTTTTAAAAAACCCAAGTCTTTCATTTCCTGTCCATAAATAAAAGACGTCAACATATCGAGCCAAAAAAATAGAAAGAGGTCAAACGTCGAAATCAGGGTTCGAACAGCATGGTCAAAAAACACCGTAAAATGTCGGGAAACAAAATTAAAAAGAAACACACTGGGAAAAAAAGAAAACCTTGAATTTAATTCCCAAAAAAACCAAAAGAAGCAAACCATAGACATTCCATATTCCCGTTATTTCAAACCGTGCAATTTGTTGGGAAAAACGGAAGATATAAGGTCGAGCTTTAAGAATAGTTTTTTTTATCCCCAAAATATAAATTAGGGGGTTTTTTAAGAATATTTTTTTTTTGGGCCCAGGAGCTTCGAGAAGGTGTAAATGATGATTTAATAAGAAATAAAAGTCCGGATACATAGAGTTTTTCCTCGAGATATCAAGCAGTTAATATGGAGAGATTATTTTTTTTAAAACATGTCAAATTAGTTTACACAAAAATTGAAAATAGCTAAAAAGTTTAAAAAAAAAAATCCGGGAAAGAAAGACTTCTACTACCCGCGAAGTCAAGAACGTTGTACGAAGAGATATACTAAGCGTACAGACAGTGGTGTAATGAAAAAAAAATGTAGAAGACCGATGCAGACGAAATCTATAAAAGCTCGTCGTTATTATTTATTGTTGAATATTTAATTAATTTTTTAATAAAATTTAAAAAATTGTTTGACTATTGGACTTTAAGAAAGGAAGGATCATCGTAACAATTTAATAGTGGGTAAAAATAAGCAAAAAAATAGATCGATTGAGAAGAAAAAATAATTTTTTTCATAAAAAAAAACTTTTTTTAAATTTAACTTTCATTGCATGTGTGTAAAATATTTTTTCTACTCCTATATTAGTAAGAACCTAATTACACACCGTCTACTTTATCAGTAAATCTCTAATTACAAACACTATACTGTAAGAAGCCAAACTGTGCGTAAGGGCAGTTACGTAATATATATATATATATATATATATATATATATATATATATATATATATATATATATATATATATATATATATATATATATATATATATATATATATATATATTACGTAACAGTCCATAATCGCATTACGCGAGCCCCCAAAATCTTGAAAACTTTCAATAGATTTTACGTAAAGCTGGCTATGAAACAAATAGCATCGCCTTGACAACGCAAATGTTTGTATTATTATTTGTATTGTTACTTAAAGTTTACATAATCTTCTGCTTTTATTTATAAAAAAACTAAACATAAAGTCGTAGAAAAAGTATAGCACACAACTCGAGTGGTGTAATACACACTCTGAATTACGGTACGGCTCACGCTCGTACCGTAATTTTCGAAATCGTGTGTAATGGGCTTCTTACCACTCTCGGTATGTAATATACTATTATTTAAATTCCCTATTGCTTTATTTACTTTAGACTTTCAAATAATAAAAGAATATTGCATTTACTTTTACAGCCTAATTTTTTTCTTACTATAAGGCTACATTTGCTTAAAATAACAGCATGATAATTTTAGTAATTTAATATTCAACATTTGTATGTATAGAATATTCTTTCTTATTGTACCTGAAATTAAATTAAACCTAACTTAATCAGAAAATAGTGTTTTACTGATGATATATGAAATCATCCATTTAAAACGGGATCTTTTTTTTTTAATCTTGGGACAGTCCACGAAGGCTAATGCCTAAGTACTAACGTACCGTGGGTGTCTTTAGTGTGGTGAGAGGGAGTTTGTTGACACGGGACTTAAATTTTTGGAGATTGGGAGGAGAAGGAAAAACTTCTGCGGGCAGCAGGTTCCATAATCTTGACACTCTAGGGATGAAGGAACGAAGAAAGCGGGAATTTCGGGGCCTCTCTAACTGAACTGTAAAAAGATGCATAAAAGTTGCACTACGTGTTGCTCTGTTGGGAGCTGCCAGAGAAGGAATTATACTGGCCAACTCCTCTGAGCAGAAGCCGTGAAAATACCTATAGAAGAGCGACAGATCCCCTACAGCTCGACGGTGGGCAAGAAGAGGAAGCCTTTCTGTGAGCGTTGGATCATTAATTAATAAGACGAACGGCTCTTCTTTGAATGGAGTTCAGAATGCTAAGTGTTTTAGGGGACGCCATTCCCCAGACATGAGAACAATATTCTAAAGAAGGTCGGATTTGGGATACATACAAAGTGTACAGATTGGAAGAAGAGAGATCAAAAATAAGTGTTTTCGAAAATGTTTTTGTTTCGTTTCGATTAATTTTATAAAGTTTCTAATTTCTTAAACCCTAATTTAAAGAATTTTTGTTTTCGGATCTCCTGAAAAATTACTGGGTCGACAATGATTTTTTCTTACTAAACATGCTGGTGTTTTCAAAGTTTGTGTAGCTTTTTTCACTCCAAAGTTATGCATGTTTAAGTTGCTTATTTCAAAACCCTTAGTTTAGAGAGCTTTTTTTTTCAGTTTTCATTAAATAATGGGCTTGCAAAGTCACATCTCATACATTGGCCAATTTAATTTAGATCTCCCCCGCCCGTGTTTGTTAAATAGCTAATATCTCCCGCAAAAATGAAAAAATGATTTGAGGTTTTTCGCCATTTTATAAACAATTCGAAGTAATTGTTTTTTGTTGTTCTTCTTATTTTAGACTAAACTTAAGGATTTAATTTGTAAATTATTTCTTTAAAATCCAATAAAATTTTGCTATTATCACTTAGTACAACTTTAAGTTCGTCAAATTAAATTTTCAATTTTGTAAAAATTAAGCGTGAAAGCTTTCTTCTAAAAAGTTGGAAAAGCTTATTTGCATTAATGGACTTTTAATTTATCGGGAAGAGCTTAAAACATTTTCCGGTTTTTAGATTCTCGGGTAAATTTAATTTTTTGATGCAAATAGAATAATAATTATTTTTGGTTTATAAAAAAAAAATTCAGAAAAAAAAGAACTATGATTTTGCAATTTATATACGATGTGTTTGGAATATACATGTAGAGTAACGTCCAATAAATCTTGGGCAATTTTTTTCCCTTTCGTAAAATAGGCTTATGCCACCTTCCATTGAATATAAGTACCTGTTGAAAAACCTAATAAAGAAACAGGTATCCGTTGTCAGTGTCTAAAAATATTTTTTTAAATGCCAAACTTAACTTTGGATCAAAAAGTATTAATTATTCATTATATTGAGCAGAGAGGTTGGCCAGAAAGGGATGGCGGAAGAGCTACATTCCAAAGAGTACTTATTATTTTGTTAAAAAAATGGCAGAAAACACACTCCTTTGAGAGGATAGTTGAAGTGGTCGCCCCAAACTATTGAATCAAGACAATAATTTAGTTAATGTTTTGAGAATCCAATCGTTTAAATCTGTAGTTTAGCAAAACCGGAAAGCAAATTTCAAGCATCGGTTAGAACGGCACGGCGAAAAATAAGGCATCCTTAAAACCCTTTTTAACAAATGCAAATAAAGAACAACGCATTGGGTTTGCTCTAAAATTTTACTTGGAACCTCCGATGTTTTGGAAAAATTTAATATTCACCAATGAAAAAGTGTTTCAGTCGTGCTACAATGGGATACTTAAGGACAGAAGTAGTGGGCGATTTTCGGTAAATGTTTGGGGGTGGCTGAGTGCAGATGGACTTGGTGTATGTTATTTTACGAAGGAAGGTTCAATGCGGAGGTATATAGATCTACTACAGAAGATCATGCTTCCTTCTGTACTGTACTTTCAGCAAGATAAGTGTCCCGTTCATACGGCCCGGCCGCGGCATCGGCAAGTCGATGAATGGATGGAACAGCAGCGTATCAGGGTTTTACCGTGGCCCGCAAAAAAATTAATAGGGAAAATGAGTTTAGGCCGCAAAATGTAAACGAACTTAAGAATAAAATTTTAGATGCGTGAAATGAGTTACGAGGAAATCCGGACTACGCCCGGGCTTTGGTAAATTCGATGCCTGGAAGGCTAAACTCTGTCTTGAAAAAAAACGGGGCTACAATAAAATATTAAATTTGTTTAAAAGGATATTTAAGTTTGTTTGAATTTATTAAATTGTTAATTTATTTATTGTTAGTTTTTATAAAATATAAATATTTTCTTTTACCTTTTGCTTTATTTATAGTAATTAAAAGTAAAACAAGGTAAAAACAATATTTACAATAATTGACAGAAAAGTTAAATTTTGATACATTTTTTGCTCAAGATTTAATGGCCGTCATTGTACAATGATTTTTCAAAACAATTTATTTTAATACAGAAGATGCCGAAAAGTTACTTGGAAATTATTACAACCCCACTTAACTTTTCTATACGTAAAAAGATTTATTTCGTATAAACAGACCCACATTTTTCAGCATCCAGTGTTTTACCGAAATAGGACCGAATTTTGTCACTTCTCACGTGCAGTGACTCCTGGGTTGCTACCGGTAAAGAATTGCTTTGTTGATTAGTTAATGAATATTTCGATTTAAAAATGGAGTTTTTGCATTTACAAATTAAATTTTGCCAAACAGCGTTTTCTGTGGTTGTCCATTTAAAGCTGATATCACAATAAAAAATTATTAAAAGTATTCCGGGTGTCCGGAGAATACAAATACAAATATAAATTCCTGGCTTATTAAATAAAATTTAGAGAAAAGGTAATAGATTTAATATTCGTATCATCTTTAAAACCCTAAACACAATTAGATCTTAAGTAACAAAAAACGAAACCATACAGTATAAACGAAAACACAAAAAATTTTATTTATAGAATCCCTTGAGAATGTAATAAATTGTATATAGGTGAAATTTCCAGAGCATTAACCAAACGCATAAAAGAACATAGGACATTAAAAACACAGAATTTCACAAATCAAAAATTTGTCAAAACGCATTTAATAACAACCACATAATAAACTGTAATGCTTCTAGTATTTTAGCAAAGGAAACTTGTTTAAAAAAACGTAAAATAAAGGAAAGTGCATTTATTTTATTAAATAAAGATAAATGTGTAGCATTAATATACAAACCTATGGTTGATGCTGAAGTAATTTCAAGTAAACTTAAAATTAATTAACACACCATATCACCCTTATTATCTTTTTAAAAATTATAAATATACCAGTCAAAAAAACTAATACAGTAAAACTTGTGTTCACGGAAACCTTTTTATAACGGCCACCTGTGTTATCGGCCACTTTCAAGCTAACAAAAATCTGCTTTATAGGAAATACAGTATATACAGGGTGTTTATAAAACATGCGGCAAAAATTTAAGGGACTATTCCTTGGACTATTGTAAGGATATTTTGTTCTTTGATGATTTTTGATAGGGCGCTTTGTTTCGAAGATACGGGGCGAAAAGAAATTTAACCGTCTAATTTTGCTAATTTTAAAATTATTTACATAGAATAGATAGTATAGAGTACTACACTGGATCCACCAAGTAATAAAAAATCTAACAATTCCGTTGGTATCTTTTAACAGCATTCCGATTACTACGAACGGCTGCAGACATTCAGTTTGAATATGGCTCGTAAGTGATAATTTTGTATGTGTCGAATAGGTTGAAACTGATTGACTTTGTCTATTTGACATGTATTTTCTGTGTTTAATACGAACGGGGAGTAGTCATTTTACACCGTTCTTGTAGATTAAGAAACATTACATGTAATTTTTGGTAATAAATTGTTATTGTCGAAATTATTTTTCGCCCCGTATCTTCGAAACAAAGCGCCCTATCAAAAAACATCAAAGGACAAAATATTCTTAGAATAGTCCAAGGAACAGTCCCTTAAATTTTTGCCGCAAGTTTAATAAACACCCTGTATAAACCCTTGAATAATGGACCCCCTTATAAAACAGCCACGGCCAGACAAATCTCGATTTTTATAACCTATTTTAGGTAAATTAACTTTTTTATGTTGGGCGGAAATTTTTTGAGCTTATTTGTATTTTATTATTTTATGATTGTATTTTGCAAATTTTAAAGGTGAAAAAACCAAACAATAATATTTATGGCCAGGTTCAAATAGCATTAGTGGCTTGGGGGATTATCTTCACATTATATTTTTAGTTGTGTCTTAAGTCAATAAGAATAAAGTTATTGTGTTCGGAATCGAAAAGTGTTTAATCACATCCCCAAAATGAAATGGTTTGTCACTGAAGGAAAGAATTGATGTTATAGCGAAAAGTGAAAAATAGGCTTTGGGTTCGCGAAAACTGGCTGAAATGTTGGGTGTTGGAAAATCCCAAATAAATGATATTATCAGCAATAAAGCTAAACTAAATCGAATGTTTGAAGAAGGTGTTGATGTAGAACAAAAGAGGAAATTTCAGAAGTCGGGAGGATTGGCAGTAGATCAAGTCGTCTAACATTGGTTCTGCAAGACAAGAGGTAAAAATGTTTTAATATCTGGACCCTTAATTAAACATAAAGCACTTAAGGCAGCAAGCAATTTAAAAGTGGAAAATTTTTTAGCCTCAAATGGTTAAACAACTGTTACCTGGCAATAGTGGCCACCCTTCTATAAAGACCAATTATTCTTAATTTTATGGTGGCCGTTATAGACAAGTTTTACTGTAAGTCATTTATGATAAAACATCATAAACAGTTAAAGAGCTTTCAGAGTTTTCTAAGTTTTTTAAAGCAATATTTCTTAAAATTTAGTTTAAATTTTCATGTTATTTTTCTTTTAATTTCATCTTGACAAAGGTGGCTGACTTGCCATCGAAACGTTGGATCGGATTTTTAGATTGTTTGGGCTTTTTTTGTTTATTTTTTTTTGTTGCAGGCGATCTGCAAGTTTATTGGGGTCAATAGAGCCGAGCAGGCTCAGCCTCGCTATACCCCGTTACCTGGGCCGGAGTGGTCCCATTTTCTGGCAAATTTAAGGCGAGCACTCCCAACGAAAACATAGATCTTGTAACTTTCATAATTTTTTTGTTATTCTCGCTGCTCCAGTAATGGGTATTTTTCCTATTAAAATTTTGATTTGAGGTTGTAAACATGAACTCATCGGTCCAAATAATATTAGAAAATATATTATATTTTCTAGAAAATGTCTCTCCATAATAATATTGCAAAAATCCAACCTGGTGTTGAAATCATGTTGTTCTAATTTTTGTACTGGACAGTATTTATAGGCCTTCAAATTGTTTATTTAAAGACCCTTTTGCAGCGTTGTTTTTCTGACGTTAATATCTTAAGATCCATTTCGGGTTGAAGTTTCAGAAGTCTCTCTCTTCAGAATGCAACAAAATATTGAATTGGTGTTCATCAGTCAAAACATGACGACGTCTTTTTTTCTCTTTTTTTAATGATTAATTTATTTAAAATTCTTGGTAAATCATATAGAAGATTTTTTTCTGGGCGTCGCTTTAATGGAGATTTAATTATATAATTCCAAAGAGCTAGGGTCTGAAAAGCGAGTAAACTAAACTTCAAAATGAAAAATCAGTAAACACGACGATATATGTCAAAGGATTTTTTAACTATGACAAAAAGTGACATTAAATAGTACTTGATTGTTTTTTAAACGCTGTTATGGCCAGCTATTAATACA
Source organism: Listronotus oregonensis (assembly GCA_019359885.1). Classification (NCBI taxonomy): domain Eukaryota; kingdom Metazoa; phylum Arthropoda; class Insecta; order Coleoptera; family Curculionidae; genus Listronotus; species Listronotus oregonensis. Next base: position 18,815 of record JAHBCN010011255.1, on the reverse strand, counting down.
ACTTTAGAGCCATATAGCAGACTATAGCATTTTTGCAACAGAAAAATATTATATTGCCAATATATCGAAATCTACAAAAGTTTGGAATAAGCAACTTTACACAAACTTACCCTTATTTTTAATGCTAAATAAGATAAAAGTATGAAATTTGGGGGTTCCCATTTGAAAAAAAATATTTTTGGCGGTTTTCTCAATTTCATTTTTATTCTGATTTTTTGAAAGCCCTGTATTAACGATCATTAAAATCTATTTTTTTATCTTGGGGCTTAAATATTTGGAGGTTGGGAGGAGAAGGAAAAACTTCTGCGGACAGCAGGTTCCATAGTCTTGACACTCTAGGGATGAAGGAACGAAGAAAGCGGGAAGTTCGGGGCCTCTCTAACTGAGCTGTAAAAGGATGCATAAAAGTTGCACTACGTGTTGCTCTGTTGGAAGCTGCCAGCTCGACGGTGGCAAAAAGAGGAAGCCTTTCTGTGAGCGTTGGATCTTTAATAAGACGAACGGCTCTTCTTTAAATGGAGTTCAGGATGCTAAGTGTTGTAGGGGACGCCATTCCCCAGACATGAGAACAATATTCTAAAGAGGGTCTGATTTGGGATACATACAGAGTGTACAGATTGAAAAAAGAGAAATATTTTCTGGCTCGAAAGAGGAATCCAAGCTTTTTTGAAGCTGCCGAGGCTATGGATGTAATGTGTTTGGCCAGTTGAGGTTATTCTCAAAAGTAACGCCGTCAAGATTAAACGACTCTTTGTTTTGCAGAACTTGGCCGCTCATATGTAAGTTATGAACATTAGCAGACTTTTTTGGCTACAGCGAACATGACTGTGTTTTGGAGGCTTTAAACTGAACAAGATTTTTGGCCCCCCAATCCAAGATAAGTTTGAGGTCTTGTGAAAGAGATATCTGCATTGACCTGCGCTTGTTTTCCAAATCAGAATTACATGGTGGCTTAAGAAATTAAATATTAGAGTGGAGGGTACTGTCGTCAGCAAAACTATGAATGGGATTGATTGTGGAAGAGAGAAGATCGTTAATGTGCAGAAGAAACAGTGTGGGTGCCAGCACTGAGAAAATGAAGAATTTCATGGGGAAAAATTAGTGAGAAAAGTAAGGCAATCTTAACATTTTTAGATTTTTCCACAATGTTTGTGTATTTTGTGGATTATTAAAAAGAAATAAGGTTTAATTTAGGTTCTTTTTATTTCATTTAATAATTTAGTACACTCTTTTAAAGGATCAAAAATTATTGTTATGGGCCAGACCAAACAAATTTTAATATATACAGGTCCCCTAATTGAATGAAAGGAAGACAATTTTGGACGTTTTTTGGGGCGCTGACTACAAATCTAAAAATTCGGCAAGTTTCGTTTTCGAGATATTCATCATCAAAATTGAAAATCAAATACCTTATTTAGACTATTCCTCCTTCTTTAGCACAAAATTATAATTTTACCTAAATTGGCACAAATATTTACAAACACCTTTTAAAAACTTTTTTTATGTTTATTTTACACCTTTTTTACACTTTTATTTTTTAATCAAATATGGTTGCGCCTTTGAACTTAAAAGTTCGCAATTAAATGGAAAAAAGATGTAAAATAAAAAAAATAAAGTTTTAAAAAGGTGTTTATAAAATATTTGTCCACTTTATGTAAAAATCAAGAATTGCGTACAAAAAAAGGGAGAAATAGTGAAAATGAGGTTAGTTTAATTTTCAACTTTGATATAAATCTCAAACAAAGGGAAAAAATTTTTTCAGATTTGTTATCAGCGCCCTAAAAACCCCTGTATACCAAATTTGATCAAAATCGGGAGGAGGCAACTTTCGAGACAATACCATTTGTTTAAAGATAAATTAGATTTTTGGTTTCTTAATCTTGCATTATCAACTTTTTAAGCTCGACATACTGTACACACATAATGTTTAACGGATACTGTTACAATGGATACTCAGGTACCAAAGGTTACTAAACATTTTTAACCACTGTTATTCTGTCTCATGAATGTTTGTTATTAGTGAAAAGTATATGCCTAAAAAGCAGTTATAAAAATTTTCACTTTTTAATGTACAACCACAATCTTAGGATTAGATAGATTAAACTCATTTACACTATCTTGCCCTTCTTTTATCACAAAATTGGTGATAAGTACATAAATCGTGTTTTTATTTATTTACAAAAATTTTGGGTAAAAATACAAAACTTCCAAAAATATCGACCATTTAAATAGAAGGGTAAAGTGGCGCCATCTATTCTTTCCATATTATATCAGATGATATAAAATCTAATATTACACAATAATTTGAAATATTTTATAGTAGTATCCTTTAATAACCAACAATTTTGTGCAAAAAATAAAAAAAACAGTGAATGTTGGAATTTGACATTTGATGATATCAATTTTATAGATAGTAACAAAGAATATGGAAATCCGGCCCCGACCTACTATTTATTGCTCAAATTCTGCGGGGCCAACCCCCCTATTCCCGCTGCCCTGCACGCCTGAACAATTTTGTTCTACAGTATTGGGCTTCCATACACCTTTAAACTTCCTTGATTTGGCCTTTTTAATAAGAAATCCAATCAAAATTAAATAATAAAGGCTTTTTTATATGAAAAATTGATAATTATTTTAGTAAAAAAAACGTCATTTTTTATTTAAAATTTAAAACATGTTAAAAACGGTTAGACTTAAGTATATGACACTATTCATAAAATGTGTCTAGAATTTAACGTAAAATCAAAAAATGCAATAATATATAAGGTGTCCCATTTAAATTAAAAAAGTTGATGCGTGTCCACGGAAAATGGAGTACCCAGTATATACAAAAGTAAAATATTGGTCTCTTGTATATTTTTTTAGAGATAAGATAGCGTCATAAGATTCAAATAAAACAGAAGAAATAATGACTACGTCGTAACTTTAAATCTTTCCTATATTAAAATTAACGGTAGCAAAAAATATTACTGCAAAAATTTTAGCATAAAACACAACCAAACACAAAACCCGTTATATTTAAATGCGTAAAGTATCTCTAAAACTACCCATAAACCCTTCTGACCATATTGTTGGCAGACTTTTGCTGACTCCGAATGTGATTCTTTGCGTTGACATTTTTAAAGCCACCTTCGAACGGCTTGTTTAGGAATTTGTTGCGATAAAGAAATTTGGGAAAAGGAAGTCTGGCATAAATACGATCGTTTATATGTCAACGGTATTTGGTTACGCCAAAATATCAAGTTAGTGAATAAGGAGAAAAAGAAATGTTTCATTTTGGCTGAATAGGACGTTTCGTCTGCAGAGATTAATAGGCCGACGACATACTTCATATTTCCCATATATATTATTAAGGGTTGGCCGTTTTACATATATGAGATATAAAATTTAAAAACCAGCAACTTTTAAGACCGTGATATTCATCAAGACATATTGTTTAGTTTTGGCACCGATATAATTTTGGCTATTTGTGCCCCTACACAGAAATTTAGTGTTTTGGACGTTCTAGACAATTTAAAGTCACGATTTAAAAAATAACAAAGTTATTATCCAATTTTTACTATATCAAAAATAAAGTTAAATAGAAGTTCGGTTAAGTTAAAAAATATATATAATAAAAGGGTGTAAAACTGCTTCATTTATAGATTATAGATTTTAAAATTCATCGCATCGATTGCAAACAAAATGAAAATAGTTTATACAGAAAAGGGTGCGGGTAGCTGTATCCCGAGAACTAAAAGAGTACTTTTTAAAATGTAAGTCAGTATTCACCCAAGTTTAGTCTATGTTCACAATATTTTTACCTTGTTTACGAAATTCCGTTTTTTAATTAATGTCTATACCTCCTCTGAATTACACTTAGCTTTTCTAACAACATTTTTCTATTATTCCGACACTTTTTCCAGTAAAATATCCATTCTTTTTTAGACTTTTTCGCAATGTTTCGCGCCCAAGAGGAAATTTGGTAACTTTTTTTAATTTTTGTAAAAGTTTTTTGAATTGGTATCTCATTTCACTCTAAATAAAATATCTTGACTAATCGCCTAACGATAGACAAATCAAACCCTTCCAGATCTTTAGTCAATAATTTTATATTATGATTTTTGTCTGGCGAAGATCGTCGAGTTGATGGGTTGCTTTGCATTTTATCGTGGTCCTCTTTCCTTATTATTTTTGTAGTGATCTCCGCAATATCCGCATACATTGCAGCTCGGCCCGTGTCATTTTTTAATGGCAGTTTAAAACAGTTATTTCGTGCCTTCTCATCGCAAATTCTTATTATATTAGCAACTACCTCTCTAGCCTGACTATAAAGAACTTTTTTTTTGAAAAACTCATTTAAATTAATCACAAATTACCAGTTATTATTAACCAATATTTATCTGAAAATTAATTACAAATTGCTACTTGCCAGTTATTGGGTATGTTTTTTTTCTTATTTTGTATGAAACATTGGCGCATGTAATTTATTTATGTTGCTGAAATGTAGCTTTCTTTGTTTCAGCTAAAAAGTTGCCACTCTTGTTAAAAATCACTATTTTTTAGATGTGTTTAGTTTACCATTTCATCCCATTAACTGCCTTGATTTATAGTAATTTTTTCCATCATATATCAAATGGCTCAAAATCGACGTGTTATCTAATTGGTTGTCTTTATATTGATAAAACCTAATAAGGTGAGTAAGGAATGTAATTTTCCTAATACAGAAATAGTACCTAACAGTTACTATATTTGCAGTATCCACTTAAACCGAATTAATAAAAGTGGTTTATTATAAAACAGTTTAATAAAACGACTTTTATTAAACTAGTTTATGAGGGTTGAAAGAACAGAGTAGAAAACGACTTAAGTTACCTCCTTATAATTTAATATGGGAGAGTAAAAGTAATTTCGTTTTATCTTTAATTACTTTTGCTTAGTAAATAGTAAAATGTAAAAAAAAATTCTAACATTTTATAAACATTTAATAAATTATAGGATGTTCGACCTAACATAAGTTCTTGTCAAGCTATCTTATTCTCCCAGAAAGAGTGGTATCACTTGGTACCATCAGATAGTTTTTAAAAAGTTAAGATAGGAAAGTGAAATTCGTTTTTTCTATTTCAAGCCGTTTTTGCTTAGTAAGCATTCATAGTGACTAAAATTTTGATTTTCAACTGTCATTATCTCGAAAAATTTTAAATATTAATAGCGCATTTTACACAATGCTTAAGATTGGCCATTTAATTCTAAAATCGAAAAATATATAGGATGCTTCCTTTCAAAAAAAGATTTAAAGATCGTAGCGCGTTTTTAAGACACCCCATTAATTTAAAATTATTTTTGTAAGATGCATACCATTTACTTGTACAAATTTTGTATAAAAAGTTTTTTGCTTAAGTCGATAGTTAACGAGATATTATCACTAAATGGACATCCGGTATAATAGGTATTTATAATTAAGAAACACGGACGTTTGTGTAAATAGGTACATTATTTAAACCTAATTTAATAGTTATGTAGGTGTATATGATTATATTAATAATCAGTATATAACAATCAAGCCCTGACACGCCGCTAATGTCCGCTGAAAATCTAGTAAAAAATAATAAATCGACTCGACATCAGCCCAGCAAATACAAAAAATTACAGACGGCCAAATAAAATTACATATTTGCGCAAGCCATCTTTATATGTAAAGTAAGCTGACCGAATGCATTCAAGACATCGGGCCTTAAGCGGTTTGCAGCATTGCCAAATTCAAACAGCATTCCCAATAAACTGAATTAAGTTAAAGAAAAATTAATAAAAGAACTATAAAATATATTAGTTTTTATACTTAAGGACATATAAAACAAAAATATTAGACCTATATTAAAAAAAGCATCAAAGTGCTTTAAACTTAAATTATAAATTAAAGATGTGCACAATTTGGCAACAACCTTTTGGTTTTTTTGAAACAAATTTGGCATTCCTTAAATTCCTTTACCCTATCTTCCTATCGTGGTCCAACTATATATACTCTTAAGCGAATATTTTGGTCATGACAATATTACCTCAAAATCTTAATTACTATAATTTATTTACAAAAGGGAGGTGCATTTTTAAGACAGGGATAAATTTGTCCACTTTTTAGTTTTTTAATTCCTACAAATACGTTAATAGAAATGTTACGTTTCTTTGAAAGTGTTAGACAATAATATGGTTTCAATAACACTAAAATCTTGGACTTCCATTGGCTTTATTTGTTATTTGTTACACAACGTTTCGGTTAGTGATGTATCTCCAACCGTTTTCAAGTGATAACTTAAAAGTATTCTTAAAAGCTACGACTTATATACTATCCTTGTTCACTGAAGCTTGACCGTGTGTTCACGGTTCAGCAACGGCTGACAGATATTTGAAATATCGATGCTAGGCTTGCTAAATACATTTTGGCTGTTTACAATTATTACAGCTTCTTTAAATTTTCCTTTATTCCAATGGATTTCTTTATGAATAATTTTTGCTTTCGACCATTGTATGCGGTGTTGTTTAGACCAAGCGTGTTCGGCAATCCCTGATTTCGACGTTTTACCTCGTTATGTAATTTAGTTATTACTTATTTCCGATTCTGCGGATCTTTTCCAAAGTTCCTTTAATATATGGAATTGTTATAAATATTTGGTCATGTGGAGTCCCGTTTAAGTTAGAGTTTTTTGTCTTATTTTGATATTTTTCGATCGTTTTCTTTACCAGTCTCTTACTGTATCTGTTCTGCTTAAAATCCCTAGTTATATTACTTATTTTCTCTTGTAGGGATTCCTTACTGTTACATAAGGTCACTGCACGATTGTATAGAGTACGTATGACCCCCTGTTTCGTTTCGTCAGAGTGATTAGAATTCTGTTGTAAATATTGTCCAGTGTGGGTAGGTTTTCTGTATACCGAGGTTTGCTTATGTCCATTATTTCGTTTGACTAGAACTTCGAGAAAAGGTAGGGCCGAATTTTGCTCCTTCTCCATTGTGAATTTAATACAAGGTCGGGGGCAATTAAGATGTTTTAAGAAACCTTCAAGTTCTTCGTCATTACCTGTCCATACAGTGAAAGTATCGTCAACATATCCTAGCCAAACTTTTGGCTGGATTGGAGCAGTTCTAATTGCTTTTTCTCAAACCATTCCATGTAAATATATGCTACCAGAACAACACCGCATACAAAGGTCGGAAGCAAAAACTATTCATAAAGAAACCCACTGGAAAAAAAAGAAAATTTAAAGAAGCTTTAATAATTGTAAACAACCAAAATGTATTTAGCAAGCCTAGCATCGATATTCCAAATATCTGGCAGCCGTTGCTGAACCGTCAAAAGTCGGTCAAGCTTCGGTAAAAAAGGATAGTATATAAGTCGTAGCTTTTAAGAATAGTTTTTAGTTATCACTTGAAAACGGTTAGAGATACATTACTAACCGAAACGTTGTGTAACAAATAACAAATAAAGACAATGGAAGTCCAAGATTTTAGTGGTATTGAAATAGAAATATTGTTTAAAATTAATTTTTCCTTTAAAATGTTACATATTTAGGCAAAAAAAATTGACAAACGTATTTAAAAAACAAAGCAAAAAAAAACTTTTTTTTTTACAAAATTAGTAAAAGTTTGATTTTATTGCATTCTCTAAGTGTCTAAAATGTCAATTTATGACACTGGTGTTAAAAGTAATTACTTTTAGCACTTGTGCTTAAAGTGATTTACTTTTAACACAGATGAGAAATTATTACAGAAACGTAATACTTAGATCAAAATAATCCGGTCGTATGAAAATTCGTATTGACTTACTAGGCAATAAATCAAAAGTAGCTTTATTGGCAGCTTCTTTGATTTTCACCGGAAGAATTTTATTTTCTTGATCACTTTCCATCGAACAAGAATTCGCGATTATTTACTTGTCAACAAAGACAAATCAACAAATTCGTTTTTGTTTTACCTTAGCAACTTATTTTATAGATAAATTAGATTTAAAAAAGAATATTAATGTCGACGATAAAAAAACCATTAAATTGAACTTTTAATGGTGTTGGTAAAAAAATAGTGTATGATATACGTGCTAAAAGTGATTTTATTTTGTATGAAGGCATGGAACACTCCGCCTTCGGAGTCTTGTTTCAAACTACTTCCCTTCTCACAAAATAAATTGTCACTTTTATATATTTTACGGATCTTTCTGGGAGGAAGCATATCCCGATTGTTGTTTTATATATTAAACTAAAGGATTTTCAGCAAGAAAAAAGCTTGACACCCTGCGCATCCACTTAAGGTTTCTTTTTTAAGAACCGTTACTGAGGATTAATACTGGCTAACTCCTCAGAGCAGAAGCCGTGAAAATACCTAAAAAACGGCAAGCCTCCACTCCGATTTTATTGTCGCTACCACACGAAAAGCATCACTTTTCCACTTAGAATAAAATCTAAGTAGTCAAGAAAAGATTTGACGATATTTTTATAAAACAATTTACAAATGATTATTTAATAACTGTCAACGTAGTAACAACTTAAAAATTTAAAAATTTTTGTTTGTCATTTTTCCAAAACTAAGTTTTCTAAGATATGTCACTTCTTTTGCGGAATAATAATATGCTTGTGGCAAATAAAATCGTTTTCGCCTACAAGATAACTCTGCAGAAATTTGCAGCTTATAAGTAAAGAATGAGTATAAAAAGCTTTTTCAAAATTAGTTAAAGATCCTGTAAGAAAAGATATCTGCATTACTTCGCGCTTACTTTCAAAATCAGCTATAGAATCTGGCTTAAAAAACTGAATATTACAATGACGACTACTATCTTTCGCAAAACTATATATTAGGTTAATCGTGGAAGGGGGAAGATCGTTAATATAAAGTCGAAAAATGTCGTCAAAGCGTTATTGCTAGTGTGCCCTAATTTTTGTGATGCAGTTTATTTAATTTTCAAACATATTTCTATACAACTTAGTGGTAAAATTTACCCAGTATACCGTAATAAAACATTAAATGCATTTAAGAATTCGTCCAGGTCATCGCCATAACCCTTATCGGTCCCAAAAAGCCCATCAATCACGTGTAGCTGACCTCCCGGAGCCCGGAACACCGGAATAAAGCACGCGCGTCATATGGGGGTGGTAATACAAATATATTTTTTATATATGTGCCCATAGATAGGTATTTGTAACTTTCACTCTTTTATGCGAGTAAAACGTTTAAACATGGTAACAACCCAGTTTTTACTTACCGCTTCGATTTCTCTAATAAAACTAGGAATGGGATGGTGTAAACTAAAAAATGATGTCATTATTTTATTGAATATTAACTGAATCAGTAACATTAAACTAGAAATGTGTCACTTATATTCGACAGGTATGATTTTTTTAGGTAGTAGTTATTTTTTAGGTAGTAGTTATTTAAAAATAACGTCCGTGGTGACACTACCGCGTTGTCTAAAAGGTGCTGTGAAATGAAACAATTGCATGTTTCAGTGCTTGGACAACTTTGACGGAACATCTGGGAAGAAATGGGTTAAACTTAGGTTTATATATGTATATATAATCCGTAGGATATAATATACATATATAATAATCCTTCGTGAGCTGTCATAAAAGATAAAAAAAATATGCTCGTCTTATATATTAATATTAGAAAATGACCTATTTTTAAAAAGGATGTAATGTAATGTAATTTGTTTTTATAATCCACAGGCCTGCAGAGTATATTGATTTTTTGACCATTTTCTTGGATATTTGAAACAAAAACATCTGTATGATATTTAACGGATACTCGAGAGCCTGCTCTAAACATAACAAAAATATTGTTTTTCAAGTTTTCGAGGATAAAAACGTTTATTTACAGGTCTTTTTACTCGTCTCAGTCCATCTGAATTAAGAATATTGTATCGTGTATCATCACTAAAAAGAACCTTTTTCCAATCAGCAGCAGTCAATTGAATGCCTTTTGCAAAGGAATTTAAAGCAGCTTTTTTTCTTGAAAAAAATTTAAAGGGGTTTTTTTCGGGTTTTTCCTACTGTATAACCGAGTCACTAATCTTCTTTAAATAGTTGGGCAGGAAATTCTTTTTTTTTAATATGAAAAAATTATTTTCCGGACCCTTTTAAAAATTTCTTTTAAATTAACCGGGCTGCGTTACATTTAATTTTCTTGTTGCTTAAATTTAAATGTATCTAAATCATGACTTTCATTAAATTATGGGATTATCCATGACACTGTAGGGGAAAATTTAAAAAAAAAGGAAAATAGCAGCTTGTTTTTCCATTCTAAAGCTTTTAAAAATTTGGGCCTTAAATCTTTGGAAAAAGGGAATTTTTTTTTCCCTTTTCCCAAAAATCCCCTTTTAACCGGCTTTAAAAAAAATTTTCTAAGATGCAAATTTGGTTTTAACCCCCAAAACCACGAAAAAATAAAAAAATTTTGTTGCAAAACTTTTAATTTCAAAAAAAGAACAGTTTAGAGCAGGCTCTTGAGTATGCGTTAAATATCATACATATTTTTGAAATATCAATTTGTTGCAATACTTATGTCTGATAGTGTACATCTAGTCCATATGCAACATCAAATCCTTTATTATTATCCTTTTAAGTAAAATATTTGGTTAACAAATTATTACAATTTAATGTGTTCCATAATCCGAACGTCTTTAGGGTATATTTATTTATAAGCCTCAAAAATTTTCGCTGATATTTTAACACTGGTCTAGAGGGGTGTTCTTCTTCCTGGGAGCTGTCTTGATTTACTACCGGAGGCAGCGCAGCCTCTTGGGTTTTTTGTGCTTAATCTCCCATTGTCTTCTATACCCATCCTCCCATTAGTCTTGTTTCTTCTACATCTACACTCGTATATATCCCCGAGACTGGTTGGTTGATATATTCCTGTGGGCTTATTTTCATTTGCCTAAATAATGGCTGTCTGTTGTGATTTAACGCTTCACATTAACACAGTATATGGTAGGGTGGTTCTTCTCCCTCGTCGCACATTCTGCAACTTGGGTCCCCATTGTATGAGCCTATCTTGTAGTTAACTGTGGTTAGTTGTGGTTAGTGTGTTTGGTTAACAAATTTAATGTGTTTTCACAATCCGAACGTCTTTGGGGTATATTTATTTATAAGCTTCAAACATTTTCGCAGATATTTTAACACTGGTCTAGAGAGGTGTTGCGGACGGTTAACATGCAGAGGCATGTCTAATCTTAAATCCTTCATAAGCAATATCAGCTTGGATAATTAATAAATCAACATATTAATCATCTTCATTCAACCTGAATTTTTTTTAATGAATCTGTTTCCTACCTATATATCATTTTTAAATTGCCAAATGTCCAACATTTTGATTAGATAGATATATTTTAGGTTGCCCCTTATGGAAATGTTTAGCAGGTCTTGTTAAGCCTTGGTAGTTGTTACCGATAATTAAAACAATTTCTAAAAGTATTTTCGGCTGCATATTAAATGAAAATAATAATTACATTTACTGAATGTATAACTTATTTTTGACTAAAAATAAAGCCACTTGCTATTTCAGTTATCATTGGCATGATAATCTTTAAAAAATAATTTCTTATTATGTAGTGTAAATCAAAGAAAATTAAACTTTTAGACTCGCGTCTAGAGATACCCCGTGATCACAATAGGGACTCGGTTAAAAAATTACATTTGATGTAACAATTAAGTTTTTTTTAGATACGTCCCCGCATTCTTACGTCCGAAATATAATTGGGGAAAATAAAAAGCCTTTGCTAACAGAACTAAACATGACCGACTAGAACTTAGGGCTTTTGAATTTATCGGTATTTGTAGAAGTTATAAACAAAATTTTAACAACGTATTAGAAAAAACTTGGGGAATATATAATTACCTTTAAAAAATATATAACTTCTACCATATCAAAAATTATAAATTTGTTAATAACTTCTATGTAGGGATAATTTAGACAAATTCAAAAGGCCTAAGTTTCAGTCGGTCATGGTTAGTTCTGGTTAGCAAAGCGGCTCTTTATTTTTTACAATTATATATTAGACGTAAAAATGCGGAGACCCATGATTTGCCTTTTTTACGTTAAATGCATTATTTAGAAAAAGCCTACCTTTTAAATAGGGCGCCGAATCTCTGTATAATAAAGCATGTTTCATGTGTAAACACTGTCAAGAAGCTCGTGATCACGGGGTATTTCTAGACGCTAGCAGCTATTAGCTGTAGGTAGCTATGATTTCGAAGTTAAATAAAAAAATATTCTAAAGAATTTCCTTAAATAACTTCTTTTTTTTAATCTTGCAGAACTGTTATTTTTGGGTAAATGTAACTTTTTAATCGCAATCCGGTAAATTCTTGGTTTCTACAGACTTTTTTTGTTCATTATGTTACAGATTTTTTTCGTGAAAGTCAAAACAAAATTTTTCCTATTTTAATATAAAATTTACCCATACAGCGGAGGACAAGATGATATAAATTTTCCATAATATAAAACACTTAAGATATCACTGGTTTTAATTTATTTTTCCATAGGTTTACTACTAAATCTATATTTTTGATTATAGAAATTAAATAAATTAATATGTTTTATTAGGTTTCCTTAAATAGCCAAAATATAACTTAGGAAATACGAAAAATCATTGTAGAAACATAGTAAAAATAGCTTTGTCTAGATTTTCCTTTTGTATTAAAATAAAAAATAATTTTTGTACCTTAACTAGACAGTTACCTTTAAAATTGTCTCAGCTGCACCACAATTAAATCAATTTGGAGATGATGAATAAATAATACCAAAAAAGAAAATACCTCAAAATATTTTTAATTAAAGCCAAATTTTTTTTGGCTCAATATTCCTACAATAAAGGTAAAGGAGAATAGTTATGTGGTATTACACCATAAGGTTACTGGAGTAAAATACGCCGGCCAAAACTCCGGTGCGTTGCTTTAATCTTTAATCTCTTCCGCCCAAATCGTGTCTGGCTCCTGAAATCCATTTGTTTTAACTCTGCCAAATGGAATTTTCCATGTTTTTTTTCATCAACAGGTTCAAAGCAAAACATAAACACACTGATTGTATTATGGTCACCAATATCCAGATTGTCTGAACCGTTTCAATAATAAATCAGTTACGTATTATACCATAGGTAATTTTTCAAAGACATTTTTTAAATAAATTAAATGATACAATACAGGGTTTCTTAAACTTTCTGGACCAGAGACCCCTTTTAAAAATAAAAAATTGTTCTGGACCCCAGCTGTATGCTACATTGATGCAAAGACTGTTCTAGGATCAAAGATTAAATGTTTTTTAAAATAAACAATGTAGTGTAACATTATTTTACTTTTTATTTAATTCTATTAAAATCACGGACCCCTAAGAATTTTATCGTGAACCCCCAAGGGTCCGCAGATTACAGTTTAAGAAACATTTCTATAATAAAAAGATATTTCACGATTTCCACACTTTTACGCCATACAACAGTTCAAAAATTTCATAAAGGCGAGACTTTTGAAAACAATAACCAACATTGAACTGATAAACGACATTATTCTTGCTAAATAGATCAATTTTTGTCCTTAAAATGTCAAAAACATAGCAAATTCGTAGTGTTGGCGTCGGAAAAGTTATCAATTATCATCTGCATTACTAATACCCCGGTTACGAACATTCAAAGATACATAAATTTATATTAAGCTAAAAACGAGTAAAATTGTTTAAAATATAATTAAAAATAACGTTTTAAAATTCTCCATTGTTCCGGTACGTGGAACAAAATTGACTCGAGGTCAAAGGTCAAAATAATGGTTTTTCGCGGTTTCTTTAAAACAGTAAGTTTTACCGTAAAATTACCTTAAACAAAAATTGTAGACCATAAAATTAAAAGGTATTATTTATACTTTTTTATCTTAAAAGCCACCCTTCCTAAGATATGACCACGATAATAAGTACGTCACGTATATACATTTCTGTAGCTGTAATATAGGTAAAAATATTTTTCTTTCGGTGATTGTAACATTTAAAATATAAAATATAGATAAGTATAATAATGAATATCGGATAAAACAAAACCCAGTATGTTCGGAGCTTCCTAATAAAACCTGCTTAGATAAGTATCGATATGCATGTTTTGGTAAAAACACCGAAATAAAAAACAAGTTCAATTGGTGCTCATTAACATCTATTCGAGTATATTACCAAGTTCAAGTGTGGCAGTTTATCAGCTAGACCCAAAAGATTGGGGTTGGAAGTTGTTCGATAAAACATTAAAACCAATTCAGACTTTATCTACCTGCGACAAGAAAAACTGCTAAACACAATTATTTGCAACCGTAAAAGGGATGCAGTCCTAAATGTTGTTGCAAAAGTTGGATTCTTTGTTCTCTGTCATGCACGAATTGTCAAGGCCGGTCGTGTTCTAATGTTGAATCACCAACAGCAGAGGATTCGTTTAATACTGATGAACAGACATGCGATACATCGCTATTGACGAAATTCACTTATACCCAGATCAAGAAGAATAACAACAAGAAAAAGAAATTGAAGATTATGAATCGGATGAGTAAATTTTTCAACTGTTTATAACTTCTATCGCTTTTATCAATTCCAAATTTTGCGAATATCTGTTATTATGCAATAGTTTCCAAATTAAACAGAGTCACAACAGACCTGTGGAATAGGCCCACTGGAAAAACCTCGTTAAAAATTGCGTTAAGTACACTATCTCAGAGGTGGCGTGAAACGTGTGCATACAATGACACTTACAAATTTTGAATCGTTATATCTCAGGAACGGTGACTTTTAGGTAAAAAAATATAAAAACCTTTTTTATAGACCATTTTATTATCTACATTTTGTTAAAGGTAATTTTTACCATAAAATTTACCGTTTTAAAAGAAAATCAAATTTTGTTTTTTTTTACTTTTGACCTCGAGTCATTTTTTTTTTTTCCACGTACCGGAACAATGGGAAATTTTAAAATGTTATTTTTAATTACGTTTTAAAACATTTTACTTACTTTCAGCTTAATGTTCATTTATGTACCTTCACTCCCTTTTTTTTGGTCTAATTTGACCGGACTATAAAGTCTTGATTTCAACGTGTGTAGGCAGATTGCTAACGATGGAACAGAAACATCGATATCTGGAAGTCTCTTCGGAGCTTCTCAGAAGATATCCAGATAAAATTGATACATTTTTAAATTCTCTATTCATCTCTTATGAAACGTGGGTTTGCATTTTAAACAAAATGCAAATTAACTTTTCTGAGTAAACAAGACAGAATATTAAGAAGTATTTATGATACTTAGTTTCTTAAACAAACAGTCAAGAGAACACTTTCCATGTTCCAAAAAAAAAATATTTTCATTACTTTACAATTCAGAAGCACTACCTACAGGATATTTTTGAGAAATATAACTTTATTATATAAATATAAAACGTTGTAAGAATTGGTTAATAAAGATACAGATTTAAGTATTATCTGGTATAGAACTTATCTTGAATTAAAGGGTACAGATTCACTTTTACTTTATTCTAGCATTTAATCTCTGTTACCAGAAAAATAGAACAGATATGACGGAAACACTACGCAAATTAAATTGATGTTCAGAATAAATCAGCGGTTAGGGCCATTTTTTTGTTTTCAATTTAACATAGAATTAGCTATGAGCCGAGTCGTGTATTTTGTTATTCAAAATATTTAAATCAGCACCTAAGCTCAGGGATTCGCACTGGTATTTGATAATTAAACTCCACCGCACCGATGTTCATCAAATTTCACTCACCAAGTAAGAAGCATAGACTAGTAACTAAAATACAAACACAATCGTTTGAGTAAAACAGTTGTAAAACCACGTCAAACATCAAAACGGTAAAAAACAGATCTCAAGACACGACAACTGGACTTCTATTGTATTCGAACACTTAAATTACTCAAATTTTTCATTTGAATACATGTGTATCCGACTACTTTAATTTCGGCCTCGAGTATGTAAGTATCTGGTAGATATATGAGTAAGTACTCGAGTTAGTCTAACTCGGCCCATCACTACAAAGAATAAGAACATTTTATTATTTAAGCCTTCATCGTATAAAACCTTGTGTCTAATAACATGTTAGCAATAACCACGAAAAGAAGTAACTCGATATGTTTTGTTTCCAATAATTAAAAAAATGTTTTACATGAAAAAGCAATATGCGGAAAACGGATGTGACAGGACATATATGCGGACGCACATGAGGTATAAGTATAAAATATTCCAGTCTAGTGCAAGTGATGGTTACCGGTTCGCATTAGCCTGTTGTGCAGTATTTTCTTGGACGTGAGCAGGATGCCAATACGTCACTCGTACGGGTCCATTGATTGAGCAATTTTCGAGAGAGTTTTCGTATAGAATCAAAACCATTACACGGAAGGGTACGTAAAATACCTTCGAAATATACAAAGGTGTTTCTTAATAACATGCTAATATTTAAGGGGTGATTCTTGGATCCAAATTTTAAGAAAAAAAACTTTATATGAATGTATGTCCTAAACCTCTTATCTTTTGAGAAACAGGGGGTTAAAATTTAAAAGAAAAATATTTGTTTTATTGTCATTTTCATACCATTTTATTAAATATTTTTATGAAAATTGGTGTACGGCGTTTGTGCATTAAAGAGCATTTTTTGACCTAAGATTTTTTCCAACAGTGGCGTCCGTACTGGACTTTGACTAGATATTTTTAAGGAAAAAGGAGTACGCCACTGCTTTCTCCTAAAATAAAAATGATTTTTGGGAGTCCCCGGTCAATTTAAAACAAATTTGGTTACTTAATTTTTCGTACGTCCTACGTTAAAAATAAATTCACTTATTTGCATCTCATTAAACCAATTACAAGAAAAACGATTTTTTGTAACTTTGAACAATAATTTATTTAATAAGATAACTTTTAAACGTTGAAATTATGAAATTAAGGTATCTCTCTGTATCTGAAAGTGCGGAGGGTGATAAACATTACTGCACCTAGGCCTCAGTAGGCCCGTTGTGCTACCTCCTAAAGGTGACTCCTCACTCAGTACGCTGCCCATCCTACTGATTTAAAGTAGGTGAGAACGTCGCCGAGGGGAATTTTCTTATGTCGGCCAAAGAAAGCCAATACTCGCCCAGCATGGATCTTCTCTTGGACGAGAGTGCAGGGCAGTCACAAAGGATGTGCTCCACCGTCTCGTCTTCCTGTTCACAACCTCCACGAGTGTGTCATTTATACCCATTCCTAAAGAGGTCTTTTCGTAGTTGATAATGTCCAGTAAGAACACTCGTGATTAGACGAAGGCTCGCCCTATGCTTTGCAAGTAATGTTTAGCTGTATCTCTGTCAGGATAGTTCAATAACTCCCTGGAAAAGTTACAGTTTACTGTTTCAATCCATCGTGTTGTAAACTGCTGATGAGAGTGTTTTTTAATTAGGTCCCATTAGGACATACATTCATGGGAAGTTTTTTCTTAAAATCGGTCCAAGAATAACCCCCTTAAATATGAGCATGTTATTAAGAAACACCTTGTATAGGGTGGTAAGTAAATTGTTAGTAAAATGAAAACCCAAATTAATTTTTTAATTCTGAACCAAAAACCAAGAATACTATTTTGCCAATTGGGTTTTTTGGGGGTTTTTCTTTTTTGTTGCAGGCGATCTGTAAGTTCATAGGGGGTCAATAGGGCTGGACAAGTCAGCCCGTATACCCAGGACCCGGACCAAGGGGGTCTCTTTTTTCCCAAAAAATTTGAAAGGCGAGTAACCCAAATAAAACAAACGGGGGCCCGAGGTGGTTGTCCCGAAAATTGTTGATCCCATTCCTAGTAAACACGATTCGGCCGACCACAAAAGGGGGTTTTTTGAATGAAGTCAAGATTTTTATTTTGTTGCTCTAAAGCCACAGGCAAAAAGCAGACGCTTTTCTGGGTCCCCTGGTCGCAAGTTTTGGGAGTTTTGGTTAGTTGTGGTTACAATAATATACCCCAAAAAAAGTGCACTGGCACAAAACCAAAACCAACCCAACGAAAGCCCCCTTTTTCCCCCTAAACATCTTGGCAGAAATCAATCAAATCTGGGGGAATAGATGCGGAGTTCTCTAAAAAGGGAAAACCCAAAAAAGCACTAGGCTGCAGTGCACAGATGGACACTGGACAAACCCCCAAAAACCCAAATAAAAAACCCAAAACCCCCTTTGGGCCCCCCAGGTTCTGTGCTTAAATACCTTTGGTTTTTTAAGGGGAAAAAAAAAGCCTCTGAAAAAAAATTTTTCCAATTTTATGCGAGATTTGGGTCTTGTTTTCGTGTTTTTGTTTATTGGCCAAAATTTTCTACAGGTACTTATTTGGCCAGCAATACTTTTTTTTTAAAAAGGCTCTAAGCCATAACAAATCAAACATTACCAAAAAAAACACATAAAATTTTTTTTTAAATTAGGCAACATCCCCCTTTTTTTGTCGGGGTTTCTTTAAAAGGTTTAAAAAAAAAAGGGGGTTTGGAATTGATCCTTAACTGGTCCCCGGTTTTTTCCCCCCCGCCATCTGTCATTTTCCCCCAAACTTTGTAGCTCCCCCGGGGAAAAAAATGGGGTTTCTGAACCGAGGTCTAATCGAAAGACATTAAAAACTGGGTCTTCAGAATCTAAATAACCCAGCGATCATTTATTTATAAAAAATTTTTAAACATAATCCTTAAATAAGCATTAAAACAAAAATAAGACCATTGCGGCATAACTTTTACATTTTTTTTAAAATTTTTTTCCAAAGATGAAACCCAATATTAAAAAAAATTGGAATTTTGGTTTTTCCTCCAGAAGCTACTGTTGTTTAACTTATTA